>CM060952.1:127292483-127479596 GCA_030765055.1 Mantis religiosa | reverse complement strand
TAGGGCGGTGTATAATGATAGAGAAGTTTTTGTTCACTAACCTTGTCGAGCAAGGGCTCCTCAGTTTTATGCTGCTTCCCGTACATCTTGATGAGAGCTGGACCACTTCCTAGCAAGCCGTGTGAGGTTTTTGTACAGTCGAGCCTGGACTGACGACTCTAGTTGGGCACACAGCGAGGTCATCAGCTGAGATAACACTTACGAGGTCGAGGGTGGGGAATTGTTTGTCTTTTGCCTCACTAATTTTTCCAGGTGAAATCTTAATTGTCAGTCAATTTTTCTTTCTTTATATTCTAAACGTTAGCAATTTCATAGCGTAATCACCACTGATCCGTTTTCTCAATATTTCCAAAGTGGGAAATTTAAATTCTGTTTTCAAGAGGAAAGGGCCGTTATATGATTTTAATTAGAAATTCTGTCTTTTTTCCTAAGCAACCACATTCATTTCTATCGACCTTTCGGGATCAAGGGATGTGAGATACCTTTTAAGTCGACTTGTATTCACAGTTACTGTGATACTGAAAGTGTTTCTCTGCTGATTATCCATGACACTATTGTTTTCTTTCATCTGTCACATATTTTTCCTCGTTCTTGCACCGTTATAGTAAGATAAACGATTTTCCAGAAACTTGTCGCATGGATTATTATGCCAGGCAGCAATTAGACATAGGGAAGCAGTGAAGAATTTGGTCTCATGGGTTATCTGTTGCGTCTAATACCGAGGATGGGGTGAAGTACTGGTCACTGCTACGATCAAGCAAGGTAAGAGCCTGGCAGGTATATATTGAATTGCCCATAGAGGGTGACATTTTGCTCTTAGTGAGTGATGCTGCTCTCTCAGTACACCAAGAGAATCCAGTTCTACGCAGCTACGACATCATCCCTCAGAGAAAGCGTCGCTTTCGACTTTGCTTCCATGTCCGTCGCGCTGTCCTGAAAGGCGCCACGGAGAACTAATTCATATACGTATGGACAGCGTCCACCCTCAGAGAAGGAGATACCAGTGCTCTGCTCCGCTCCGTGAGTGTGATGTGCTTAAAGGTGCCAGGAAGAACCAGCTTCAGCAGGTGCGCAAGAAAAGAAGGTGTCAACCAATGCTCTGCTCTGCTTTGCTCGCGACGCTGCTCTCTAAAGATGCCAAGGAGAATCCAGTTCGATGCATGGTGTCATTGTTAAGAAGTATACAAAAACCGTGGATCTCTGAATGAAAACCCTAGGTATTCCTGGCAATGAATTGACATTCCTTGCGGTAGAAGCATGACTACTCAATTCCGATTATTGTTTTCAGTGAGA
This sequence comes from Mantis religiosa, assembly GCA_030765055.1. Lineage (NCBI taxonomy): Eukaryota > Metazoa > Arthropoda > Insecta > Mantodea > Mantidae > Mantis > Mantis religiosa. The sequence goes on along the minus strand of CM060952.1, from coordinate 127,478,303 downwards.
CACTCGAATCCCTTGAGAGAACAGCCCGAAGCTTTGATTAACTTTCATATAATGCTGTGTAACTAGAGGCCATAAGAAATAAGAGTATCTAGAATATATGTAGGACTCAATAAAACACACATGTGTCAACATATGCTCTTGATTTGATTTTCCGAAACCCTATAAGAGCTTTTTCATCATCCTTGGGTTTTTATAATGTCAGGTAAAATAGACATTTCAAAACAGGCATCCAGAAGGCTGAGGTGTAGTCTCATTTCTTTCTTCTTCAACGAATTACTCCCCTCTTTGGAAGGGTTCCATGCCAGTGCCTTGTGTCAGTAGCAACCATCGAGGAGCAATTAAACTTTGGGTCATAAGATATCCAGGACGAGTGATGCAGCTCTGAACCTGATACGGCGGTAAAGAACGGTGAAATTAAGTGTATCCGAGATGGAAGATAGGAAATTTTTTAAAATTAAATTACCCAACTCAGCATTCAACTAGCAAGCGAGAAAAACAACGAGAAAAAATCTTCGGCTAAGTTAGCAGGTCCTGAGACTACGCAAATGCGAGTCACATACGTTGTCTGAGGGAGCTGGTGACCAAGTAGTTGAGCGCTCCTAAATATACATCATTATTATAATCATCATCATCACACGTCACCTCGCTTGGTGAAGCCAGTCAGATCCTTAAAAACCTATATGCTGGTGTTGAATTCTACATTTCCCCCCACGACATTGACAAATATCACTGAATGTTGATAGAACTTAAAAAATGACAAAACATTGACAGATTAAAATTAGTAAAAAATCTAATATATAGGGAATAGCTTATGACACCAAATATTTATTAAAGATAAATTGTGCATTTTAAAGAGATCTGCATTTTTTGCATAGGAAAACTAAAATCAACTTCGCGGCGCAACATCCCAATTCCGAGCCATATTCAACCTTCCGACGCTGCGTGCCCGACCTCTATTCATAGCGGCGTCATCAGTCGAGGGCAGCTCTGAAGGGTGGGATCTTGTAAATTTACGTCCTCCAACGTTAAGTCATATCGGACTCTGAATGAGATGGGTGAAATGATGCTCATATGTGTGCAGGGTCCATGGAGCTTAGAGCTACCCGACATTCGTCTTTAAGGTTAAGGGAAAACCCCGGAGAAAACCTTATTCAGGTAGCTCATCCTGACCGAGATCGAACTCTGGAGCTCTTGAACGTGAAGTTGACACGCTACCGGACGTTGTTAGCTCTCCGAATCTCTCCAACCGGTGAATGTTTTGTGTAGTATATATTAAGGTTTAACAGTTCAACCAAATTATACAAAATGATTTTGAATGAACAGGACGTGGTAGACTATTCCCAGGAAATATATACATACACTTTTATTTGTTTATCTACTTAGTTGATCAGCTATTTGTGTTTCATTTATCTACACTTGTTGATGTTGGCTCCTAATAATTGTAGCTGAATGTGACAATGACACACCTTTTAATCTAAGCTCAGAATCTTCGGAGAATCAACTTGTTCGGCATTAAATTTCAATACGTCACCCACATAGATAGACTGTCACAAAGTCTACTAACTTGCAAAATGTCCAGAAAAATAATAAACAACAAACCAAATAATCCACACATATTTTTTACAAATGGCTACCAATTGGTCACCCGCAAGCATCACACCAACCAATTACATCGTACCAATTTGTAACCGTTATATCGTTCTCTAGCAAATAACTTTCACTGTTGCAGATTTGCCCCTTGTCTCAAAGAATCGACGTCAAAAACCACTGATTTAAAATTACTATCTCTGCGGGCGATGGTATTATTTTTTGTTTGTCCTCATTAATGTGCTGGATGTACGCTCCTGTGCTTAAGACCCTCTAAACGGTGGGTTCAAACATTTTTGGTTTGGTATCCTTGCGGGAGGAAACCCTTCCTGGGACAGTCTGGCGTCAGCTGCAGAATTTTGAGTTGATTTCATATACACTAACAAACATATCAAGGTAGTCACGATTCGAAAAGTCTGGGATCTTTTAAACCTTGAGTTATGCGTTATGTTAGCCAGGAAAAATACCTCGTGTTTCTTCATCACTAAACCTATGAGTTTCAGTGCGTAATATGATGTTAATTCTATTAATGAACAGAATGGAGTTTACATGAACAGTTTTAAGTCAGAGACCGCGAAACACTTATTGAACTATGACAGCCAGTAAGGCCAATAGGTACCAACTTTTTCTTACCACTTCGCCATCACATTACTCTATTCACTGCGGCGGTATCTCTGGATATCGAGAAGGCCTTCTCTACAACCTGGCATGCAGGCCTCCTACATAAACTAATCACTACCCTTTCATCGGTTTCTTTGGATTAAAGTTCGTGCAGAAAACAAAACAACAATCTCCCAGTTCAGATACTGTCTACCCAACACAAGAAGACAAGCAGGGCCTGAAGAGGGAGAGGGGCTTGGACTGTTTATCTGTTCTAGTAGTGGATCTTTTTATTACGAAATGAGTGTATGAGAGTGCATATGAGTCATCTATGCTGCCAAATCTAAAGCTCGTTTCAGCTAATGCAGTGCTAGTTGTTTTGCATGGGTGAGTTATGTGACAACTCTGTATTTTAGATGAACATAGCATCTTTATCATATCCGGATGACTAGCATAAGGATTATGCGGACAGAAAAAGTGATTACGTTACACATTCCTCTACCTTGCCTTCTTGTGCTGGGTGGACAGTATGGTCTTTTGTTTACATCCGGGAGCCAGTTCTACGGGAGCACTGACTCAGAGCACCTGAATTAACGTCTCCAGTTATATTACGAGTGCAAAACGGGATTCGAAACATGATTGATTACTCCAAAACCTGTTACTTTTTTGTATTCGCACCCAATAACTCTAATTGGTGAATTAAAAATTCTACAGGGTTCTTCATCTAAAAACTAACGGAGCACACGGCGTTTCGCCTTCCCGCGATTTTGTTGGATTCCTCTACTACCGGCTGCGACTGTAAATGCAGGGAGGTACCGAAATTACATTTTGATCACATTTTATCATGAACTGAAAGAAGAAGAGAAATCATATGAATGGTTTCAGAAAGATTCTACTACTGCCCATACAGCGGAGGAGTGCATAAATAAAATTGGGGAAGTATTTGAAGATATAGTGATTAGTGTTGGTGCATGGCCGTCTCGCTCACCCGATCTAGCAGTGTATGATTTTTACCTATGGGGTGATCTGAAAGAAAAATGTACGAGACAAATTCTCATTGGTACATTGGAAGAACTAAAAATATTAGAAATGAAATCAGAAAAGTTACAGTGGCCCAACTTAATCGGGTGAATCAGAAATGTTCTCCCGATGTAATGCTTATTTAGCCGAGGGTGGGCGTCATTTCCAGCATCTTATCATTTTATAAGGCAAGGGTGCTATACATGCTTTACGTGCGGAGTTTACGTAAGAGCAAAGTGGCTGTGGCACACCCAATCGCAAACAGGCGAAATACCGTGCGCCCGTTAGGTTTTAAATGAAGAACCCTGCGTATGGTTGTCTGTAGATAATATAAAACTAATACGTTTCTTTCTTTAGTTGTTACCTACTCATGTAATTTCACATTAGATCAACCAGAGACGACACATTTTTATTTATAGCGTTCTGAAACGTTGGACATGAAAAATTCAATGCCATAGCCGGGATTTAAACCACGGAGCTCCCGATGATTGAATTTTTCAATCTAACCTTACCTATCCCATCTTGCAACACGTTTAGTGTGGAAGAATAATTAATTTTCCATTTTATTCTAAAACTTGTCACTTTGTTCTTTTGAAGGTAGAATGGCATGTGCAATCCAATTCAGTGGATTGAACGACATTTAAAAGGGATGCAATGCCTAGTAGTTTTACATTCACTATGTTCTATTGCACTGTCTGTTTTAGATAAGTGTTGAACCCAAGTAAACGATTTTATTAAATGAAGTAGTTTAGATTTTTATATCCCATTTAGGTGCTTTTAGGTACCACGGAAGTAATGTTTATGAATCTATGGTCATGAACCCAGAAAGTGTATGACCGTTTCTTGTGTTGGAAAAGGATAATAAATACCTAAGAATTAGGTCTCGTAATAGTAAACACTGATCTTCACCGGTATTGGTTGAAGATCTGTAGAACTGTTGCGTCTCCACCGTGTCAAATCCAGAATATAAATACCTTCTGTGAATATTTGGATATTTCTTCCCATCACTAGACATATTTGATACTGAAACTATTGACTGGTAAAGCTAATAATTTTATAGTGGAAAGGTTGGCAGATAGATATATTAGGATTTCTTTACGGATTGGATTCGGTACCTAGGCCACCATGCTGGGCTCATTATCCCTATGCCCCCTAGTAGAGCACCCCCGGGAGGAAGGATGAGGCGAAGGAGACAGAGGGCAGCCGACCCAAGGAGCCACGACAGTACAGAGGGTAGGGTCCGTACAGTTTACTTGGATAGAGACTTCCCCCGACAGGCCAGGACAACGGACACGCTCCCCTACAGCGGGACGGTAACGAGCCCAGCAACCGAGCCCCAAAGGTCCCAGGCAGGCGATCCAAGCCCCAAAGGTCCCTGGCTGGTGGTCCCGAAATAGTCCCAGCAGAGGAGTGGAGACCGGCAACCGACCTACCGGAGGAGGAAGTAGTTTTCCTCAGAGCATATCATCCTGCCATGCACCGCCGAGACTCCCGCCGACAATTCTACCCTGAAAGAAACCACCAGGTGAGAGATGGTGTGAAATGATAATGGAGATGAAATGGAGGGACAGGAAATTCGGGGGATGTAATTAACCTACCCAGCATTCGCCTAGCGATCAGGGAAAATCCCGAAAAAACCATGGGTCAGGTAGGTCGGCCACGGGATTCGAACCCGGGCCTCCTGAATGCGGGCCACAGACGGAACCGCCTGAGCCATTCCGCTCGGTCATCAGATAGACATATTATTGAAATATATTATTTCTATGTCAAATAACAGGAATCAAAATTTAGTTAGAGAATTTAAGTTCATTAACAAGTTTCGTGTTGAGGAAAAGCAATTAATTAGTGTAGCTATGATCGTTAGGAGTCCACCGAAAACCTATTAGCTCAAGGCATTGATATCGGAAGTACTAATGGCTGAGATTAATAACTTTCTAACAAATGTTAGGGATATAGATAAATAATTGCAATACATAGTTATTGTTTGTTAAAATCAATATATAATTTAGAAGCAAGTGTTACATTTTTAAAAGGATTGAGTCTGTTAGTTAACTTCCTTGTTAGTTGGTAAGCCAATGTGGCGAATTTAATTAGGTTCTGTGGCTTCAAGAAGACCATTAACTTATAAAACTTTATAGAGTTACAGACTTGCACCTAATTGCTCTATATTCCAGGCTGAACGTTTTGCACTGGAGTGATGCCGCAGTAATAACTATAGCGCATATATACACAGTGATTCCCAGGTATTTTTCAGTGTTATCGGGGATAAATACACTACATATTCACTTGCTACCAAAATAAGGAACGGTACAACAAACACCAATCGTGTGTGTATCACATGGATTAAAGGCTAATGAGAGGGCAGATGTAATTGCTAAACGTTATGCATTATCCTAAAAGGAATTCAGTTTTAAAGAGTTTACAATCACATTTGAAAAAAAAAAAAAACTAAGGGAAGAAATTTTTGAAATATATAACAGCACTTGGATAAACAGCAGATCATTCCAAATTTATTTTTCCTAATGTTAATGATCGTGTGAACTACAAGTACTTTTCACCTAATTTTATTTTAACCCAGTTCGCTACCGGACATGGGAAATTTAAAACTTATTTTCGAATATTCCATATAGATTCTCCTGATGGATATCTATGTAAATGTGAAAGCGTTGATGAAAGTGTTGAACCCTCAATATTTAGATGTGATCTTCATTCAAGAAAGAGATATAATCTTATTCAACACCTTTCCTATTGTAATACAGACCTACAAACACGGTTGATTAATGTATTCTTCAAAAACGTTGCACTTCTGTTTTTGAGCACTTTATTGGCCACATTTTTAAATCTTTATAATTAATATCATGTCCAGTTATTTTTATCTTTGTATTTATGTGTGTTTTTAACTAGAAACCTAATATACTTTACTGGTACAATAGGGTTATTTCATTTGGAGAATAAATACATAAATAATAAATAAAACCATTAGCTCAAGGCGTAACTGGAAATCAGTTATGCTCAGAAGTAAAAGGTGTAAATCTCATGTAGGTAACATTCCTTATAATTAGAACGGAGCAAGATTCTTAGTATGTGAAAAATTATATTTCATAGGCAAATGAGAAGCTTAAATTTTAATATCTTTGGTAAGAAGGATAAGTTGATAAAGAAAACAAGCAAGGATTTCTAAAACTGGTGTCCTATCCCGTATTTTACTGTCTTACGAAGTGTTTACTATGAGTGTATATCGACAGTTTGTACCACCTAAATACTGCGCTTGGGTTATATCTATACGAGGGTCCTTCAATAAATAACCGAACTAAGTTTTTATTGACACATAATTGCTTTATTTCACTAACATTTACATACACAATTTCGAAGTATTCTCCCTCTCATGAAATACAATTATTCCAACGATTTACCCATTGTTCGAAACACTCATTGAAGCCATTTTTGGACAGTCTGTTCAGGATACCCATGACAACATTGTTCAATTCCTTATTACTTTGAAAATGGCGACAACGAAGCTCCTGTTTCACTTTAGAGAAGACGTGAAAATCACATAGAGCGAGATGCGGAGAATAAAGTGGATGAGGCAGGATCTCAAAGCCTATTTCTGCGATGACATCTTGAGTTGCACGAGCTCGATGTGCAGGGGAATTATCCTGATGCAAGATCCATCCTCTCCTTGCGAGATCTGGTGGCTTTTCGGCGATTTGTTTTTCTTCAGTGGCCCCTTCAGTACGTCACAATAGTAAGCAGCAGTTACTGTGCGTTGATTAGTTACAACATGATCATACAGAATGCACTGTTTGTCAAAGAATACAAGATGCATGACATTTCCTGCACTTTTCTGAACTTGAGCTTTCTTAGGCCTAGCGCTCGATGAATGTTTCCATTGCGAACTCTCCTGTTTTGTTAAAGGGTCGTAATGGTGGAACCAACTCTCGTCACAAGTGATCACCCTATTCAGAAAGTCTGGCTCCCGTCGAAATCTTCCGAGCCATTCTTGACACGTCATGACGCGGTGAGCCTTCTGTTCTTCCTTCAGCACGTGCGGTACCCATTTCGCTGCAACTTTTCGATAGCCAAGATCATTGCGAAGAATGTTGTCCACAGTTCTAACAGACAAATTCATTATGTCTGCAACTTTCGAAATTGTTATGCAACGATCTTCACGCACATGTGTCAATTGTGTTAATGTTGACTTCCGTTTCTGCTGTTACGGGTCTTCCAGGGCGCGGTGAATCTTGAAGGTCTTCATGACTCCCTTTGAAACGTTTATACCACTCAAAGACTTGTGTTTTGCCTAAAGCGTGGTCCTTGTATGCTTGCGGCACCATTTCAAAGGTTTCTGTAGGAGTTTTGTCTAACAGAACACAAAACTTTATTGATACGCATTGCTGCAATTTCAGTTCCATGGTGGGTGCAGTAAACACGACCTCACGTATCGAGCTCTAACTTCCAAATGATTGACTCTGCATGACTGGCACTCACAGCACTGCTAGTGGAAGGATTCACCTTTCTACCACTAGCAGCCATGACGCTCCAGGGAGGTTTATTTAAATACAATTAAATTAGTTCGGTTATTTATTGAAGGACCGTCGTGCATAGCGGTCGTCTTCAGGGAATCTTACGATTAGAATTTTAAAGACTCACAGCTAGTTACGCTACTTGTTATAGAGGTGGGTGGACAATTATTTTAAGCCGTAAATTATTGATACGTCAGATATTAGAATATAATACTTCTATAGTTGCCATTTTGAATTCGGATTTTCAGAAACTAATTTAAATTATCAAATAGTGGCAACTCACTTCAAGCAGTTTATCATTAACCTCCATCAACTTTTTTCAGCCAACTTAACTAATGTATGTCCTCAATCCCACCCAGGTATATATGAAAAAAGTCCCATAGTCACAACTGTAGCAACTGGAGGCACATTTAACGAAGACCGAGGTATTGGGAGTCGCCCACAGGGAAACGTTATCATATTGAATGTTTCTTATGCTACTATGGGAGAGGTTTCTGTGGTCTAGTGCACTAATTAATTACTGCTAGAGCGTCGCAAGGAAGGAAACCAACTGACGCTGCAACTGCGGTTTTCCTGCATCAGTTACTCATCTTAATCAGGCCAGCCGAGGCCAGCTTCTTCAAGGAATACAGCAAAGTAATTACCTCCTACGGAAATGTACTTTCCCTAGTGGGTAGCAAGTTTCATAACAATTTTATCACTGCTCTACAACAACTTTTGCATGAAGTCATTTGGCAATATTTGTTTCTATTAGTTTTCCAGAATCTGATGAACGGGAACGAGGGAATAATGGAGGAGTTTCTATTTCTGTTTATAACATGGATCATAAACTAATGTCTCTATAATATGCAGAGAAGATGATAAGTGAGGTTCTCAGTTTGAATTAAACAGAATTTAAATTATAAATATTTCTGAATTTGCCTTTTATTTCATTAAAATACGTTCTAGAAACAGTTAAAACCAAATTATATTTAAAAAGTGCAACAGGTCAATAAAAATGAGAATGATATGGCAAGGAAAGGAAATAGAGGTGACTACATTTATGCACTACTTAGAAGTATATTAAAGGGTAATCGTGTGTGGAGTGACCAAAGAAAAGTTTGCTCTGAATGCTGTCACATCACGTTTAGGCGAGTTACTAGGAATAGCAACAAAATGATTGGAAAGAAACTATGGAATGGATATTTAGAAATGAAGGGTAGATATAAATATGATCCATAGAAATGTTTGTAAATTTATCTTGGGATTGCCAGAGCCTCAGCCAATAGGTTTGTCCAAGCGGAATTAAGAAGGTTTGGTAGCAAAGGAAACATTTTGTAAAGAGCATTTAAGTACACATATAGAATCAGTAATCTGGATAAACATTATACTTAAATCAGGGTTTGGATTTTAGGAGAAGCTAAACATAGGGGAAATTTGTGCTAATAGTATAAAGGAAACTTTTAAAATTGGTCATGGCGATACTTGTAGTGACAGATAAAATATAGGAAAAGCTATCTGTAAAACAACCAAGTTAAGAATTGAAGAAATCTAAAGACAATATTTATTAGACAATTTTAATTCCAAATCGTTGTTTGGTACATACAGAGAACTAAAATGGTTTGGGGTAGAGAATATTATGTGAATATTTGAACAAAAGAAGGATTTGCAGGGTTCACAACAAGGGGGCTAATCCTACCAACCAATGTTATAAATATTCATATAACTTTATGAACATTGTATCAGTATGTATTATTGTGTTAGCATAGATATTATGTAATTAGTTTGTGTACAGTCGCAATACCAGGTAGTTAGCGACTATAAACAAGGTTGAAATTAAAAAAAAAAAAAAAACAAACAAGGTGGTTAAAATTAAAAGGATTAAGAGAAGGCGTGATCTAGGAAAATCCCACTGTGTAACTAATATGCTGATAACTGGCATAGGTTGTGATGAAACTTAATATTCATAGCAAAAATTGGTAAAAATGAGGTGGTCAGATCTACCAAGAGAATTTTAGGCAAAAGGCTGATAAATGAAAAAACAAGGGAGAAACAGGAAACTATTTAGGATCAGTAAGGACTAAATGGATGAGGAAAATCCGTGAGGAGTAGAAGCAAGAAATACGGGGCTCAATAGCTCTGTAACCACAGTGTTTAAGGTTATAACCCCAGGAAATAAAGCAATTTAATGCAGTGTTTTATAAATTAGGCAATTGTAGGACTATGACCATAGTAGAATTTCAAGAGTAAGCAATCCGATTAATAGACATGACCTAATCCGCATGACCTAACATCTATTCACCCCGTTCGGTAGCGCAAATGGTAGCGTGTCTGCCTCACGTTCAAGAGGTCCCGAGTTCGAATCTTAGTCAGGGTGAGTTAACTGGATAAGGTTTTTCCGGGGTTTTCCCTTATCCTTCATGACGAATGTCGGGTAACTCTAAGCTCCAGGGATCCTGAGCTCATTGGAGCATCATTTCACACATTTTATTGATTGTCTGTTGTGACTTAACTATGGAGGACATAAATAAAAAGAAACCACATATTCTTGATTCTTGAAGTATAATATGATTGTTCTATTCTGCCCTACTTCTTACTCCGTAACGCTACAGCCAATTGAGGGTCTTGGCCTCCTTGATTATTTTACAGTCGTAATTGTAGTTTAAGCGATCAGTTACTTGTCTTCTCCAACCTCGCATTCCATGATCTCTGTTCTTTTTTCCACATTGTCCAAGCATCTTGTAAGGGTATGGCTCCTGAATATCTTTTCCTAACGTTCCTATTTCCGTCAAATATGTGTGCATGTCCCATCATTTGTTGAAATCTATTCGATTCAAATTGAAATTGTACACATATAAACGTAGAACAGCCATTTATGATACAAGCACTTAGAAGTGGAGTTTTATTTTAGGAATACAGACTAAAACCTAGTGTAGCAATCTCACGAGAAAAATAAAACATATTTTATCATATACTATTTTTAGTCGTCCTTGAATATTAAGTTATAAAGGATCTAATTAATATTTATATAGAAACAGAAGTGAACATTTGGAGTGAATTTGGGTAACTTGAGTTTTATTTTAGGAATACAGACTAAAACCTAGTGTAGCAATCTCACGAGCAAAGTAAAACCACTTTTAACATATTGTGACTTTGTGGGTTCGTGGAATAAAAAGTCCTATTACACCACTCAACAATGTTCTTTATTTCCACCGACTTACAGTTTAACACTTGCCAATTACACAAAATTACTTGCTGCACACAATTACAATTCACCAGTTCGTCCGTTACAACTTCACTGTACTCGCGATTACATAAACTTCGATACCCATACACAGTTCGTACAGTCTTCCGTTGCACAACCCTTTCGTTCATTAACACGTCACTAACACTGCCTTCTTACACCAAGAACTGTCCTCATTCACTAACCAACTGATTGACCAACTCAAACCAACAACTGACTGACTACACCAAAACCAACTCAACAACTGACTCACACTGTCTGTCTGTAACCCTCTTTATAGGAATATCGCCGGTTTCTGGTGTTTACAAGATTGTTCTGGTAAACGAAAGATCGAGAAACAGGTAGAAGGAAAACAGACGACCAGTCATGTTTTCCCCTAACCACAAGCCTGTCACCACTACAAGACAAACGAGGAGAAGGTGTGGCTAACGCGGTCCTCCCCCCTGCCTTCCGTTCGCAGCTGGTACAGGGTGTTCTAGCGGTCTCGTTACACTGCTCCCTCCTCAAAGCTGTTCGTCCTCGAACAGCCCCATCGTAGCGTGCGAGGCGGTCCAGGTGTACCACCAGGATCTGCCCGGAGTCTGAGCCAGAAGTAGCGCTGCCGTAGTTTGTGAATCATTCGGTTCGCTCCCAGGTGTCCTCCTGAAGTACCGGCGTGCACTTCCTCCAAGATTTCCGGGACCTTACTCCGGGGAAGTACCAACTGTCCTCTCCGCGCCTTCCCATCGGGTGACTCCCATACCCGGAACAGCACGCCCACTCCGGTCTTCAACGAGTCCCATTGGGCCCAGTGCGACTTGTAGGTGGCGCTCCTCGGTGCGATGTCCTCCCAGGTCGGTCTCGTCCCTGCGTCCACTTCCCTCACGAGTGGCCCCAAGTCTGCGTCCGCCAGCTGCTCCCTCCTCAGGCCTGCGCTATCCCAGCCTTCAGCAGGCACTGCCACAACTACTCGGACTGCTGCGGCACGCTCCTTCTCTTCCACTCTTGTGCGCTCATGGCCGTCCTGGATCTGCGGTAGGACACCTCCAATGCAATGATCGCTGGCGTCGGTGTCCACAATGAAGGCGCCACCCGGTTGTTGGAAACCCAAAATTGAAGCACTGCACAGGGTCCCCTTCGGGTGCTGGAAAGCGTCTTCGGCGTCCTCCGTCCACACATAAGGCCGGTTTTCCTCCGTCAGGCGGGTGAGGGGTTTTGCGATGTTGTCGGCCTTTTCCTCTAAATCATTAAGGCGGTCGTCTACTTGACCCTTCCGCTCGCCCAGCTCCGTCACGTCATCCCTCACGCCGGTCAACTGTTCTTCAAACTTGGCGGCGAGAGCCTCGTTCGCCACCTTCATTTCGGTAGCCGGACCGTCATTCGCTGCTCTCATTTCCGTGGTTAACTCGGCCTTCACTTGTTCCATCTTCTCGGCGATGTTGTTTGCCGTCTTCATTTGTTTCAACTCTGCGGCGATGTTCTCCCTAGCCGTCCTGATTAGTTTCAGTTCCGCGGCCAGGTTATTTCTAGTCTCCAGCGTCTCTGTTAATTCGGCCCGCATTTCTTCCATCTTCCTGATGATGTTGTCTTTAGCCGTCTTCATTTCTTTCAGTTCCGCTAAAATCTTTTCTAATGCTGCCTCCATCGTTGTAATGTTCGGTGATGTTGTTTTCCCGCTTCCTGACACCAGTGTGACTTTGTGTTATATCCCACTTCTGACGCCAGTGTGACTTTGTGGGTTCGTGGAATAAAAAGTCCTATTACACCACTCAACAATGTTCTTTATTTCCACCGACTTACAGTTTAACACTTGCCAATTACACAAAATTACTTGCTGCACACAATTACAATTCACCAGTTCGTCCGTTACAACTTCACTGTACTCGCGATTACATAAACTTCGATACCCATACACAGTTCGTACAGTCTTCCGTTGCACAACCCTTTCGTTCATTAACACGTCACTAACACTGCCTTCTTACACCAAGAACTGTCCTCATTCACTAACCAACTGATTGACCAACTCAAACCAACAACTGACTGACTACACCAAAACCAACTCAACAACTGACTCACACTGTCTGTCTGTAACCCTCTTTATAGGAATATCGCCGGTTTCTGGTGTTTACAAGATTGTTCTGGTAAACGAAAGATCGAGAAACAGGTAGAAGGAAAACAGACGACCAGTCATGTTTTCCCCTAACCACAAGCCTGTCACCACTACAAGACAAACGAGGAGAAGGTGTGGCTAACGCGGTCCTCCCCCCTGCCTTCCGTTCGCAGCTGGTACAGGGTGTTCTAGCGGTCTCGTTACAATATGTTATCATATACTACTTTAAGACATCCTTGAATATTAAGTTGTAAGGGATCTAAAATATTCTAAAATATTCAAAATATTTAGGATGTAATATAAGTTTTAGAAACAATGCTGATATAGAAGAAAAAGTAAACAAATGCCGAGCAATATGTAGGACAATCCAAAGAACTTTTAAAACCAGAGTGAGAAAGGATACAAAAATGAAAAATGTATAAGGTAATGGCTATTACAACTTTGCTATATGGAAGCGAAACCTGGGTGCCAACACAAAAAGATTTAAATAAAATACAGACTGCAGAAATGAAATTTTTAAGAAGTGTTAAAGGTTGTACAGTATTGGACAAAATAAGAAATGAGGATATTAGAAAGCAATAAGAAATCGAACCAATCCATGACAAAATATCAGAACGAAGGCAACAATGGCATGAACATATATTATTAAGAATGGAGGATGGAAGATATCCAAATGCAGTACTAAACTATAATCCAAAAGGAAGAAGAGACAGAGGACGACCCAGGAAACGCTGGAGAGATCTATGAAGCCGGAACGGGCGATATGCCCAAACCATGGAGTGAAGAAGAAGAAGAAGAAGAAGAAGAAGAAGAAGAAGAAGAAGAAGAAGAAGAAGAAGAAGGATCTAAGTAATATTTATGTAGAAATAGAAGAGTACATTTGGACATGGGCAAGGATGAAATCTATCTAATCTTTTGTTGTTTGGCCTTAATTATTTTGGGCTTGAAGTTTAATGACCTTTAAGGGCCGATGGCTACATGAAATTGATGAAACAAATCTAAATATCAGAAAACCTTAAATTTACCTGACAGTTTGTCTTCTGAAATCATGAATAGAACCTTATACAGGACATTTTCCCTGACCGAGATTCAAACTCGGGTTCTCTTGAAGGCCAGATAGACACACTACTCCCCCACCACGGAAGGGGAGGGGCTCTTTCGTTGTTATTTAACCACCGTAGCACCAACGCAAACATTAATTGATCTCTTATGCAGTCGTAGCATTCTGTAATATAAACAATTTCAACGTTAACCTTTCTACTGCTTCAAAATTTCTTCTTATTTCCCGAAACTATTTTCAAGTCATTCAAACAATCCGCCACAAGTTTTCGTTTAATATATTACATATAATTTTCGCAAGAGAAAAAATTGTATCAATGGACTGTTATAACAATGTTAGATTTCTAGTGTGAGCGGCTACTGTCATAAGTTCTACTGTCTAAAACAATATTTTATGTTATTTAATAAGAATGAAGTATACAGTGATATTTGGGTCATATTTGTACGAGTATGTATGTATGTATGTATGTATGTATGTATGTATGTATGTATGTATGTATGTATGTATGTATGTATGTATGTATGTATGTATGTATGTATGTATGTATGTATGTATGTATGTATGTATGTATGTATGTATGTATGTATGTATGTATGTATGTATGTATGTATGTATGTATGTATGTATGTATGTATGTATGTATGTATGTATGTATGTATGTATGTATGTATGTATGTATGTATGTATGTATGTATGTATGTATGTATGTATGTATGTATGTATGTATGTATGTATGTATGTATGTATGTATGTATGTATGTATGTATGTATGTATGTATGTATGTATGTATGTATGTATGTATGTATGTATGTATGTATGTATGTATGTATGTATGTATGTATGTATGTATGTATGTATGTATGTATGTATGTATGTATGTATGTATGTATGTATGTATGTATGTATGTATGTATGTATGTATGTATGTATGAAAAGTCTAATAAAAGTCTGATATGTTGCACTCATATGCCTTTCTCTACACTTGTATTCTTACCAACACCTCTACATCACGTTAATCGAAATAAACACCATGGTACTGTTAATTTTCTAGCAGGTGCCAGGGGAATATGAGAATACGGTTGATTTTGGCGATATTCAAATCTTTTAAGAGGTAGACGCCACGTGAACTTTTATTTCGTTTCTTTAGCATGTCCAACGAAAAAATTAATAACGACTTCCCATTTGAGGAAAGTATAAGTAATGCAAAATTCAAATAACAAGGAATATCTCTGAAATGCTACACTTCACAAAAATGTGTTAAATATACACTATGTTTAACGAAGTTTGTGAGTTATGCAAAAGTCATTCCGAATGAAGAGGACTTCTCACATTTCCAGAAAATTCAAGATATACATATTTTTATTTGTGAAAATATTTTAAACATGTGGTATTTTAATAAAAATTTTAGAGTCATTTTTTTTTAGAAAATCAACAGTTTGGAAAAATTTTCCAGTATGGAGTAAAGGGAATTTTCTTGAAAATCTTCGTGTCGTATCTTTGAAAGTTCTTTAAATGCTAAGTTTGTAATTTAATTGACTTTTCGTTCTTGAGTTATACTTTACACACATAGGTACACATAACTTTTTCTAAAATACTTTTATTTTTGGATTCAGGGGATTATAAACAGTGTATTTCTTGTGAAATATCTGTATCGAATATTTTTATAAAATGCAGTACCGAATTAGTTCATTTAGATAATACAGATAATGAGTAATAATGAAAGTAAAATGAAACTTAATATTTGAAACGTATTTTTGTATAAAAAGTGTATTATAGGGTTTGTGTACAGTAATGGAAGGCTAGGGCAACATTTTACGCATGCTAACGACGCCCTTGATTTTTTGTAAATGTCAACACTCCAACCCTCCTTCTATTTGTCAGAACACAATGACAATCAGATCAGGGAATGTTCGTAGTTAATGTAATACAAATGTGTATTGTATGCTACATCGTCCTTATTTGCTAACTTCAGTTCATGGAATGAGATGTCTCAGGATCCAGGTTCTCATGAGTGATCGATCATCTAAAACGAAGGGGGCAGGACAAACACCGATTGGAATAAAGGTTCTGCAACCCACAAGGCATACAGACAATGTTTGTAATGGGCAGTGAAGATCACGATTACATAGGCACTTGTGCTCAGGGCTCATCTAGATATTACCACAATTATACTGACCGTAGGCATTGTGGAATACGACGGTCGTTTCGAAGCTTTTTGGTCGCAGCCCCAAACATTTTGTAATTTAGCTGCAACATCTACACACTACCTATTCTCCATTAAGGCGTACACACTCGCATCATTCAAACCACTTTAAAATGCTTCTAACCAGTTTCTTTTCGGAAAGTTATTCATAGCCTCTTTGTCTTACATTCAAACCCCAAAGACCTCTTCGTGTGATGGAAATACTTTCCAGGAGCTTTGGTGTTAGAGTAAAGGATAAAGCTACTAGTATGCTTATTCGAAAATTAAAATGGGAGGTAGGAAGAACTTTGATATGTTGGTTTATAAAGTAATTTGGTAAATTGCACTGCTGTCAGCTTTCAATATGGATTTGCCTTACTTAAACAGCGTTCAGCTGAGTAACTTTCTTAACAGTTTCTTTTCTGATATTATTTTTCATTACGTTATAAAATACCGCCTTTAATAGTACTTATTTCGTTAAAACACACATTTATGTCCTGTGCAGTTTCTTTCCAGTTAACCATTTCTGAAATATACCTTATTATTGGTTTCAATATAGAAATACATCCCTCAAATGGGAAGTCCTTATTAATTTTATTTGTCTCTTCTTTTTTCTTCCTGCTCATCAAAGAGAACTGAAACTTAAAGCACCATATAGCATCCAGCATATGGCTTAAAATCAACAGTGTTTGCAATTCCCACATCTATAAAAATGTTATATAAAATAATTCCTACAAATATATATCCACATTAACGTGAGGTAGATAGAAGATGCGATTTTTAAGAATTGTTTATTAAAGAAGTAGTAGGGAAAGTTATGTAAATAAAACACATTTTTCTCCTGGCCATGCAAGGAATTGAATTTAAAACCTAGCATATAGTGACTAACGCTTCGGCTTCATGTATACCTTTTATAAACAAGGAAATGTATAATAAATGCATTTTCTGCAAAAGTTTGTTTTGAGTAATGAATATAATAATAACGACTTATAGGAATGAGTTGGAGAAGATGGGCGGAAGAAACCATGTGAATGAAACAATTTCTTACATTACCAGCAGCAACATTTTCAGAAACAAAATATTTTAGATAGCAGCCAAAGTAATTACTGTATAGAAAAGGTAACTACTTGAACCATTCATTTAGCAGTAATTAGAAACATCGTACATTAATACAAAAATAATTTATTGAATATTTCGGAATGCCAAGAACTCTTGAAGAAGGGCAGGTCTTCTGGAACAATTTTTCAAATGCTGCTTGGAATGGTTCGGAATCATGAAGAACAATGTCCAAAGACTTCTGAGTTGCTGTGTGGTTATCCATATTTTGAAATAAAAACTAAATAATGTATGCAGAAAAACTACATCTTAAATATAGCTTCCCAAATACATGTTTATACGAGAGTATAGAGTTTCTAACTGCATTCTCTCAATAGCTAGCGCATTATTGCGTAATAAAATTTGGACATGGACTTAAAAACCTAAATTTCAAACGAAAGTAGTTACGTTGCAGTCACTTTTATTTTTTAACCATTGCTATGGCTTTCGGCTCAGCGAGATGGCTCAGACGGTTTCGTCTGTGTTCCACATTCGGGAGGTCCGAGTTCGATTTCCGTTGTCTGCCTACCTGACCCATGGCTTTTTCGGAGGTTTTTGCAGGTCACCAGGCGACTGCTGAGTAGGTTAATTCTTTCTCCGAATTTCCTGTCCCTTTATTTCACCTCCATGATCATTTCATACCACATAGTGAGTCTGGTGGTCTCTTTCAGGGCAGAAGTGCTGGCGGAAGTCACAGCGCTGCATGGCAGGATGATTGCTCCTGGTTAACACTTCTACCTTCAGTAGGACGGTTTCCAGTCTCCGGGTCAACCTGGGAAGCCATTTTCGGACCACGGCGTGTAGGATGCCGGTTTTGTTGGCCTGCCGGGGAGTTTCCATCTAGTAAAGTGTAGGGACCCTACCCTCTGCACAGTCGTGGTTCCTTGGGATGGCCACTCTCTGTCTCCTCTCGCCTCATCCTTCCTTCCGGAGGTGCCCCCACTTGGGGGTACAGGTAAAATAGATCAAGTTTGGGGTCTCCGTGCCGAATCCCCTTCGTAGCGTAGTGCAATCTAAATTTGGATTAACTTCAAACATCTTTTAAAATTTAAAAGAATGAATAAAATTAAGTAAAACCAGCAAAAACTCCTCCCCACACAATTCTCGTTGCCCAATTTTTCGATTCTATTCTTTTTTCCAAAAAAATAAAAGATAATAAAATTAAAGTCAAACTAACTTCATAAGAAATTGCTTGTGCTTATAGAGTTAATCTCTCTTTTCTAATGCCCAATAATTCGACAAACATCCTTTTTATTTACATTAATTAGAGGTGTATTAATTTCATTATGTGCAAATTCATGAATAGGAACATGAATAGGACTAGAAATTAATTTACCATTGCAATAGCATTCGACCTACTAACCGCTAAAACCAACAAGGTCACAGTCAAAATGTTTTCCTCCATGTCAAGTCATTTATGTCCATCCTTGTCCACGTATGTTTTATTATTTTATTACGTTTATAGTCTTAGTTGAAAAGAAAACCTCTATACGTGGATAGCCGGAGTTTTATAGTTTCTTTAAGGAGTTAAAGTTATGCACATATTAAGGAAAGGACTCCTAATCTGGGACAAAGTAGCACAAGTAGACGTGTGGCGCTTTGTGTTTCGAAAACGACCTCTGGAAGAGAGGGATTAAGAAGGGACTCGAACGGATACCAGATTCCGGGGACCACGTGCACAAGCGTGAACGAAAGGAGATTCAGAGCATTCGTCGCCGCTCAAGTCTTCCCATAAGGAAAGCATAGGTCAGGAAAACACAGAGGTCGGGACCGTCAGCAATCTAACCGAAATAACCCTTTCACAAAGCGCAAGATCACCGCCCAGTCGCATCACGTCTAACATCATCTGGACCTTCAACTCTGAAACAGACAATGACGAAGAAAATGATTGGACTACGGTACGGAGGGGATTCGTCACTGCTACAGAATACATTTATATGCCCCGAATGGGGCATCCCCGGGAGGAAGGATGAGGTGAGAGGAAATCATAGGGTGGCAGTCCCAAGGAGCCACGACAGTGTAAAGGGCAGGTTTCCTAGAGTTCACTAGTTGGAAACTCCCCGGCAGGCCAGCACGACCGGTAGCTCTCCCTATTGCGATCCGAAACTGCCTACCAGACGGGGCTCGGAGACCGTTCTACCGGAGGAGGTTTTACTCAGAACATATCATCCTGCCATGCAGCACCGAGACAACCGCTGATACTTCTACCCTGAAACCGACCACCAGAGAAGAAATGATGTGAAATGATAATGGAAGTTAAATGGAGGGACAAGAATTTCGGGGGATGTAGTTAACCTACCCAGCATTCGCCTGGCGACCCGGAAAAAACTCCCTAAAACCCACGGTGAGCACGGGAATAGAACCCGGACCTCGCGAATGGGGGTCTTAGAGGAAACCACCTAAGCCATCCGCTCGGTCATCGCGAAGGGTCAGTAAGGACTCGATAAACTAGCGAGTCTCATATGTTCTCATTTTAATGAATTTTCATCCGGTATTTACCATACATTTCTTGTTCCTCTCTTTCGCGCCTCAAACACTATAACCTTTTAATTTTTTATAGAAGTTAAAATTGTCGGAGGGAATAAGGAAAGCAGTTACATAAAACGAGGGCGTATGGACTCATTTTACACATGCTATAAACAGTTTGTTTTCACAAATGACTTGTAAATTTTTTTATCTGAAAATAATGATTAATTGCTCTTGTGATAGTTAAAGGGAAATATGTAACATAGTGTTGCGAAATTTTGTATGCATCACTTCTACAGTTACGGGTGGGAGAAGGTCAATAATACTTCTTTTTTCCTTTATAGAATAGCAGATTTTTGCAAGCTCGTAATCAATATAACACAATTCGTTTAGTGTGAAGCAATTCAATGTTGTTTCTGATATTTTTAATATTGAAACATACAGTAGGGTTGCAAATGAAACCAAAAATTATTGATCTGTTAGACGGTTTCAATTTCTCATTAATATTTATGTAGATCCAGTAAACACGGGGAGCATGTTATACTGTTTAGAAATGTAATTTGCTTAGTTATCAAGGAACATTTCCCGACATTTCCAGTCACACAACTTCCTTCTTACGTTATAGTTAATTTATTTGCATAAACATAATGCAGGTTATGCACAAAACAGTTGTTTTTCTGTCCACTTGATTGGCAGGAGCGGTTTCAGTACATTTTGTTGCAGTTACATAGGTTACATTCTCGGTCAGGGTGAGTTACCTGGACAAGGTTTTTTCCAGGGTTTTCCCTTATCCTGATAGACGAATGTCAGGTAAATCTAAGCTCCTTGGACCCTGGACACATTTGAGCAACATTTCATTCACCGTCCTATATGACTTAACTTTGGAGGATATAAAATTAAAAAAAAAAGTTACATAGGTTCATAAGAGCGCTAGAATGACAGTCACATGTTTGAAAAACATTCAGTTTAAGCTGATTTCGCTTTGCGTATTCTTTGCATGGTGTCGGGAGAAATAAATGAATGGTCATATTGTGCTCCAAGAAATGCACCTCACGTTCAAGAGGTCCCGAGTTCGAATCTCGGTCAGGGTGAGTTACTTGGATAAGGTTTTTCCGGGGTTTTCCCTTATCCTGAAAGACGAATGTCGGGTAAATCTAAGCTCTATGGACCCTGGGTTCATTTCACCCATTCCATTCATCGTCCGATATGACAACGTTGGAGGACGTAAATTACACACACACACACACACACACACACACACACACACACACACACACACACACACACACACACACACACACACACACTCACACACACACACACACACACACAAAGATAGCATGATTTAAAATATTGAAGCATTCAAAATGACAGCATAAAATATCTAGAAGGGGTTAAGCGACATTATTTCCTATTTTACATACGTTCTCCTCAGTTTTACGCAGTTAGTTTTGGACCATCGGAATATTTCTCATTTAAGCATAACTAAACAAACTTCGATCATAATGAGCACTCTATAGGAAAATTCAATACATAAATGTTTTTAATCATGGCAATATCTTAAACCTACGGTATCCTAACAGACATCTCTGCAGTTTTTTGAGAAAAAATATTAATATGCACGTAGGATCTTTTCTAAAATTGAGAAGGTGTAAGAAACAATATATGTGTACTTCAATGTATATACTGAAATAACACAAAGTATTTTAAATGTAACAAAATACTTACTCTACGTACAATAGAAAAATAGCAGAAAAAGTAGATAAAGGCATTTAACAATAATTTTATGACACTTGTTGATTGTTACAGATGGGACAATTGTCGTTTGCTTGGCAGTCACGAGTAGCCCGGAATAAATAAATAAATTATATGAGACTGATACAAGCTTATTGCACAAAAAATGCAGATCTCCTTGAGATATAGAATTCATGCCAAATTACTTTTATTGTAGCATTAGTCGCTGTTGGAAATATTCATTGTTATATTTTACGAGGGTAGGCTGGTAGGTCTGGGGCCTCACATAGAGATGGCGCCACTGGGCAGTTTGAAGGATAGCATAATATAGTTTAACTATAGACTAGCTTATATCCATAGTTATAGGTCAATACTTGTTTAGTATTTGAATGACAGCATTTTAAACAATACAAGTGTAGGGGTTTCACGAAAATGGAAGATTTGGAAAAACAAGCAGTGAATAAATACTTCCATTTGGAAAGCTTAACGCCTAAAGAGATCAAGGAGGAAATGGATAGTACATTGAAAGTCTCTGCCCCTTCATGCACAATGATTAAATGGTGGGTTGCAGAATTTAAAACGGGACGTGCGAGCTACTAGTGATGAGCCTCACTCTGGACGCCAGTGGAAGTCACTACTCCAGAAATCATTGAAAAAATTCGTCGTTTAATACTGGAATATCCAGATTAAAGTTGTTTGAGATAGCGAGGCTGCACACACATCATAATAATTTTTTAAGTAATGTTTTGGCCTTTCATAAGGTCTGTGCAAGAGGAGTCCCGTGCTCGTTGACACCTGATCAAAAGTTGCAGAGAAAAACTGTTTCTATTAATAATTTGGAGCTTACGTAAAAATCCCAGCGATATTTTGAGATGGCTTATTTCCATGCGATTATAATAATAATTATAATTATAATATAATATAATATTATTTTAATATTATTATTAACTGATGGTGTTCGAAGTCATATCTGTCATATGTAACAACCTATGCTCGTTACAAAACTTCAGTCTAAATTTGGGAGTAATTTTTAATTTTGATAGTGTAGGATATGGTTATTCAGATAAGTAATGGGCTAACCAAAAGCAAAGTATATAATTTTAAATACGGGAAAATTTGTTGTAAAATTTATATATTCATACACCTTAAATCAGTCTCAGGCAACTGAATGTTCTATGACTTCAGAGAGTTTGAATATTTTGCTCGTGGTTTTGGAACAGAAGTCTGTAAGTGAAGAACAAGTAAAGTCGAAGTTGATGTCATAGAGGGGAAACAGAAATGTACGTACTCAGTACTTAGTGTTAGACACAAAACCTGTCCCTTTCTTTTCTATCCCTTAACTACGAATTTCCAAAATAGTATTACTCACATATAAACGGAGTTTGTGGCTGCCTTGGATGTCGTTTGACATCTATCCATATATGGGTATAAATGGAGCACGTAGTCCAAACTGAAATAAAGGCTTATTTCGATTCCTTTCTCAATATTACAGAGAGGTATATAAGCATTACATTTTGAAATGTTCTTGGTTATGGAATTTGGAATAGTAAATATTTGTAGGATGTTATACCAATATTTATTTAGGTACTGTTATTCATGTATATTAACCAGTTATCTTGCAAAATAATTTTTGTTCATTTACGTTCTCAAACGTTAAGTCACATCGGACGATGAATGAGGTGATGTTCAAATGAGCACAGGCTCCATAGAGCTTAGAATTACCAGATTCATCTTTCAGGATAAAAGAAACCCCCGGAAGAATCCTTATGCAGGTAACTCATCCTGACTGAGATTCGAACTCAGGATCTCTTTAACGTGATGCACACACGCTACCAGCTAGCTACTGAGGCGGGATCAAAACAATATGTGTAGTTCCAGTCAAAACACACCATTTGTATTAATAACACCGTGAAGGCAGGAAAAAAACTCTGCAATTAAATGAGTAGCGAGTACGGTTTTGCTAAAAAATCTTAGAATAGCAGTAACAGCTTGCTCTTGTTACCTTTTGTTCATCTATACCGTCATAATAATAGATTTACACATTGTAACTGAAAAAGAAGGATACAGTGGGCTGAAGGATAGTCAAGAGTTATAAAAGCCAGTCATGCGGTGGCTTAAAATTCCATGCTGTTTGCACAACCACGTTAATAAGCGAATAGTGACTTACCAGTTGAAAAAAATGTATAATTATTTCCAGCTTTAAACTAATATACTCGAAAATGGTTAGCGTCACATAAGTCGCATACTTTACGTTTTTATGTAGTAAGATTTTGTTTACCAATTATTCAATTCACAACCTATTAGCAGAAAATTAGGGCATAAAACATTTAATTTGGAATGCAAAGATTCATAAGCACGTGGTATTTTAATGAAAATGGTTAGAACCATTCATGAGGAAATAAAATTATAACGCAGTCTGAAGCGAGAGAATGTTCGATAGCAAAGTACTCAACCTCATCTGTTTCATTTTCATGCCATTGTTATTTCAAAGAGGAATCGGAGACTGTTTCGTTCGCTCTTTCTTGCTCACTGGCGAGAGATTGATTAAAAAGGCGAATTCCCAAAGAGGAAAGCCTTGGTAGGATCGGAATCCTGAATACACTTGGAAATGATATCATGGACACGTTGTCCGTGGTTTTGCAACACTTGCTGTCTCTATCTCAGGAAAGCCCAAGTAGTTATCTCCGTGGTGTTAAGTGGTTGGTGGACGGCTTGTCATAGAACCGAAGAGGCAGGGGAGCGATCCTCCGCTGTGTTTATTTCAAGAGGCGCCGCGTCAGCTTCGGTACAGAAGAGGACCCCTTCAGGTCCGAGTCGGTCTGGATGTCCTTTGGTGTTTTGGCTTGCTGGATACTGCTTGCTTGCTTTGATGTCATTTGAGAAGTTTTGTGTTGTCGAACAACCAGAGAGAGAGAGAGAGAGAGAGAGAGAGAGAGAGAGAGAGAGAGAGAGAGAGAGATGAGAGGAGAGAGAGAGAGAGGAGAGAGGAGAGAGAGAGAGAGATGAGAGAGGAGAGAGAGAGAGAGAGAGAGAGAGAGAGAGAGAGAGAGAGAGAGAGAGAGAGAGAGTGAGAGAGAGAGAGAGAGAGAGAGAGAGAGAGAGTGACTAATTGCGAGTATGATATGACCCTTGATATGATACGATCGGTAATACGGATGCAAACTTTGTATTCGTTTAGGGTAACAATGATGAGAATTTTCGCTGTACATAAATACATGCCGAGAAAGTTCCTTCTTATCAGGAACCCAAAGTATAGATAAGAGACGTAAAGAAATAAATGGCGCAATCCGGCAGTCATCAATAAATACGAAACATGCAGTGAACCACCAACAAAAGGAGTAAAAGTGATACTATGGACATCTGTCTGTGATAAAGGAACTGAAGGTCACCGTTAGATTATTTAATATATTTCCAACTTCAAACGAGGAGAGGAACAAATTAAAAATATACTTTCAAACTAACAAATAGCTCCTCTGTTAACAAATGAAAGTACATACAAATAACATTTAAATTTTAAATAATATTGCTCTTCGATTTTTTATTTTAAATCATACAATTTATTTATTTCTTCCATATATACCCGATGTGTTTTGGAACACCATAAGAAGTGAATGCAAGACCTCAAAGTACATCTTTTGTACTACATGCAAAGCGTTAAGACGTATTGACCGTCACTGACGAGCGCTGCATTCGCTTGTTATATTGTTTACTAGATTACTTGGCGTACAGTAAGTGCACGCTTTGCATTCAACACCCTTCAGTGCCGAAGCGGCTGCGAATAGTGGACTAGCTGCAAACTGCTTTCAGTCTGATTTTCAATAAAGTAACCCCATTCTAACTGCCATTTAGATGGAAGAATCACGATGTTTTTAATTTCCTCAAAAATGGTTGTGACGATTTGATTAAAATAACAAAGTAATTATATGCATACCGTTTGCGGCCGCACTCGGGAAGTCCGGGTTCGATTCCCGGACTACCTGACCCATGGATTTATCGGGGGATTTCCTCGGGTCACCAGGGGAATGCTGGGTAGCTTAATTACATCCCCACGAATGTCCTGTCCCTCCATTTCATCTCCATTATCATTTCACATCATCTCTCAACCGGTCTGTTTCAGGGTGAAGTGTCGGCGAGTGCCTCGGTGGTGCATGGCTGAATGATATGCTCCTGCAAACACATCCTCCTCCGGTAGGAAGGACTCCGGTCTCCGAGCCGACCTGGTGATTTTGTTTTCGGACCACGGCGTGCAGGATGCCTGTTGTGCTGGCCTACCGGGGAGTTTCCATCTAGTAAAAATGTAGGAATCCTGACCTCTGCACTGTCTCCTCTACACTGTGACTCCTTGGGTCGGCCGCCCTTTGCCTCCCCTCACTTCATCCTTTCTTCCGAGGGTACCCCACTTGGGGCATAGATACAATAGATAAAGACTGATCGCAGTGCCGAATCTTTTCCAAATCAATTATATGCGTAACTAATAATAATAATAATAATAATAATAATATATATATATATATAATTTATATATAATTTTCTGTAAACAGTTTGTTCAGTCATCGTTCCGTATCATTGTATATACTTTTGTACAGCAGACGAACAAAGGGGATAACACACTACAGCAGTAAGAGGTATTGAAAAATAACAATTTTTAAAACAGTCCTCTACTACGTAATACTGTATTCCACGTAAAATTGTTACCGATATTTCGCCGGAAACTTACCTTTTGAGACTCCCTGATAAAAACAATGCATTTTTATAAAAAGAGTAAACATCAAGCTTTGTATTTAAGAAGTTCAGCGTCTATCAAGATGTAACATGAAGATAAAATAAGAAAGAAAAAGAAAATCTTTCACCCCGAATGATTATTTACACAGAACAATTTTCACAATTTTAGTTTTCTCAAAAATGGCTCTAACACTTGGGATTAATATACCATATGCTCATGTCATGGCAAATGAAATGTAGCCTTGAATTTTTTTGAGAACGGTCCCTGAAAGCCCCTTCATCTGCATGAATTTTGCATAACTGGATAAGGGAAAACCCAGGAGAAAACCTTATCCAGGCAACCCACCCTAACTGAGATTGGAACTCGGGACGTCTTGTACGTGAGACAGACACGCTACCATCCATGCTACCGAGGCGGGCCACTGCAGTTTTGATTTTCCAGATATTTTGGAATTTGCAATATATAAAGTAATTCAGGTAAAAATATGAGTCAGTTTTAATAACGACCCTCAAAATGTGAATATGGTAAAATATCTATGTAGAAGTTTGGGTTAAATGCAGGACTTCCTAACCAAATGGTAGAAGAAGTAATAAGAAGTAATAAACATGCAGTTTTACTGTGTTATTGCTTGGTGTTAAAGCGAGCGACATCTCTTGATATGTGATCAAATGAGTTCACTTCTCCTCACAGATGGCGCACATTTACGGCGGTAGCTTCTGTGAAGATTGATTATTAATGGACCACGAAACATTTCATGGGATTATTAAATACTTTATTACATATTCATTACAAGAGAAAGTAGAAAAAGTTAACTGGCTACATTTTATTCGAAGGCCAAAGCCTGTGTGAAGGTTTTGATGGCATGAGGTAATTTATGTAGGTAGCAATTGCTTTAGGTGGTTTCAAAACAGGTGGCTGAACAGAAGGGAATAGCTGTAGATAACATAGCTAACCTGCCATTTCAATCTGTAGTCTCAGGAAAGAAAACAATTTATCAATATTCCAGTTTCATTTTTATATCAGTTATTATTTTATACAGTAATTTTATAGGTTTATTCCAGCTTCAACTTTAGTTCATTCTTCAACTTTAGATACTGCAGATGTTTATTTATTAATTCAATTTATTTATTTTTTACTTTTAGACCTATTCTTCTAGAAAAGTTAGGCTAATTCTAAGATGTGATTTACGCAGAAATTACGTAATTATGCATTTAATTTTGCATAAAAGATGGTAATACTTACAGTTTGCTTTATAAAGCTAACTTAAAAAATCGAATTACTCATCACTGGTAAATTTTATAAATACATTAAATCTGTAAAAATGTTACATACATATGCCTTTCTTTAACAATTTGTTTTACTTACGTCCTCCTACGTTAAGTCATATCGGCCGATGAATGAATGAAATGGTGAAATGATGCTCATATAGGACCAGGGTCCATAGGGCCCAGAGTTACCTATCTTTCAGGATAAGGGAAAACCCTGGGGAAAAACTCATCTACATAACTCATCCTGACAGAGATTTGAACTCGGAGCTTTTGAACGTGAGACAAGCACGCTACCGCCTGCTCTACAGAGGCGGGCAACCATTCTTTACAAAATTATTCTTATGAAACCCCTGTTTTGCACTTAATTCATGCTAATCGAGGTAAATGTTAGCAGAAGTGGTTTGATTCAATTTAAGGCAACTATCAGTTTATTATAGATATAAGAGGGTTTAGAGGAGGCTGAAGTTACAGTCAGAGATTTAAACATTTTATATCACATTCCCAAGGCTTTCTTTATCACTTTTTAATGCTATAATATCTTCCAGAAACTATTCTTATAAAAACTTATTTTCCTACTTACTTTATGTTAACTCAGTTAGTTTTTAAATTTAGTTATATAACGTCTTCCAACGTTAAAGATATCCAACGATGAATGAAATGAGTGAAATGATGCTCAAATGAGCAAAGGGTCCTTAGAGAATATATTTTCTCAATATGCATCTTTCAGAATGAGAGAAAATCCCGTAAAAAGCCTTATCTAAATAATTCAACCTGATCGAAATGTCAGCTCGGAAATGTCAGACGCGCTGCTAACACTCCACAGAGGTGGGCATTATTAATCCAGTAAATGAGTAAGTTTTTTAGGCACTTTAATTCAGTAAATGTTTTAAGAGTTCCTTCTTGTATATTTCGTTATAGGGGCAAAGGAAGTGAGGTGGAGAACGCGTAAGTTATTTCTGCTGGCTTTAAAATGCTGTACTAATTCCTTAAGAACTTGGGAAATAACTGAATGGTGACCACTCCAAATAATGATATGGAGAATTCAAAACAAATAAGAATGAATATCCTGTAATTGGCTAGTCACAAATCAATTTGAAATAAATGTTATACTTTAAAGAGATCTCAATTTGTGTAGTAAGATCTTTCTCTTATGTTTTATCCTTTACACAAAAATATACAAAGTGCATTTTCACTGAAAAGGACTTAACAGGTTATCCCCAGAAAATTCATTATATAAGTTTCACTTGTCACACATATCTTAAACACACTATTATAATAAAAATCGTAAGAATCGTTCTGTCAAAAAATAAAAAATAAGACAAATAATCTTTCGTCCTTGAAAGATGCTCAACTTAAATACCAGTTTTGTATTTAATGTTTTCGTTATTGAGTTATGCTGTTTACACACACACACACACACACACACACACACACACACACACACACACACACACACACACACACACACACACACACAGGCGCGCGGACCTTCTTCTAAAATTGACAACAACAAAAATAAATATCCTTAACGTCTCTTATAACATGTTCAGAACGTCATAACTACAGGATGTCCCACAAAAAAGCAAGAAATTTGATTTTTTATGCGCAATAATGTGTGTGCGCTGTGCAGTTGTATAGTTTTTTACTGTTCCACTGGTTGTGTGGAAACCAAAGGGAATTATTTTGAACACTTGAATTGATTATGAGCATTGCAGTGACAGTTTCAGAAGAAATATAATGAAAATATGTCTATCCAAATCATATTACAAAATCTAAAAGAAATTTCCTGTTCTTTTGTGGGGCACCCTGTGGAACATAAGCATCATACGGCGAATGAAAGCTGTGAGTAGCGTGTTTGCCTCACGTTCAAGAGGTCCCGAGTTCGAATCTCGGTCGGGGTGAGTTATCTGGATAATTTTTTCAGGGGTTTTCCCTTATCCTGAAAGACGAATGTCAGGCAACTCTAAGCTCAATAGAACCTGGGCTCATTTGAGCACCATTTAACCCATTCCATTCATCGTCCGATATCACGTAACGTTGGAGGACGTAAATTAAAAAAAAAAAAAAAAAGCTGTGAGTCTATTCTGGGTTGTAATAAGCGCTGAAACCAGGTGTCGAATTTCTGGGGGTGCGTCCGTTTTGCATCAACGAAATCCGATGAGGTAGCTCTACATTCTGACTGCTTTAATGTGAAGGGTTATATCATGCTATAAGAGAATCAACACTAATTCAACGATTGTCTGTGAGGCTTAATTGAAGACATGACTTTCATAAGTGCACAAGTCCACTTTTTGACATCCACTTGGTACTGAGTTAGTGAGTTTCATTGCTACACAAGTCCAGGGACTTCTGTTGTTCTGCAAGGACTATAAGATGGCTTTCAGCAAGGTGCAGGAACCTATGCCAGTGGCCAAAAAGCATGGGAAGTGGAAAGTGACTACATATAAGATTATTGAATATAGATCAAATATTGTTACTGCTAGTAAGAACTCTAGTGGTTTAATGACAGAGGCATTCCTAATCAAAGGAAACACAAAGTTTGCTGAAACCATACTGAAGAAAGATTACGATAAAGAAATTCCTCTGCAAGCTGCGAAAGCCAAGGGCATTTCAAAGTATCTTGCTTCAATTCTTCCTGAAAAACAATAGTATTTTCAAACTCAATGAGGAGAATCAGGAAATCAGGTGTGGGATTCAGATTAGGATAACTGACTGTAATGTCCATTTTTGTTATTATGCTACAAATAAAACGTAGTTCATACACATATAAGTACTATAAAATATTTTCACCTTTCCTTGCATCTTTGGAGGTAATTCCTCTATGCATAGATAATACAGTTCTTTCAATGCATTTGAACATCCAGATGAGTTTCATAACTGCACAAGTCCAACAATTTCATTATACATATTATAAGAAAATGACCAATGGTAACTGAAATTAATGAACAGTAAAACAAATATAATGAGCCAAAGTTCTTGTATTATAAAAAGCATAATATTGGCACATCATTTTCAGAAGTTATGAAGTTTTTGTTGATTTTCTCGAAAGTTAGTTGACTGGACTTGTGCACTTACGAAAGTCATGTCTTCAATTGCCGTAAATCTTTACTAATACATGAGATTATGGAAGGAAAAAATTTAAGCCAGACTTCAGGCGACCTCAGAAACGTAACTTCTCTGTGCTGTCTTTTGAAACAGAAACATTGTCAGCATTCTCTGTCACATTAATTAATTAGTTATCATCTCCAGCTGTTCAAGCTAGATATCTAGTATACTCTTCTATTACTGATAAGGACAATGAAACTGGTTTTCAATGCATTCAAATACAGTGCTCCGAATTCCTTCATTTTATCCATTATGTTGTAGTGGCAAAAGACGTTATTGCCTTTACTGAATTTATATACGTTATGAAATATCATACATTCCAAAAAGCATGTTGTAGTAATAAGTACCTATTGGTAAAAGCCTGAAAAGCAGAAGAAAAGGGTACAGATTTGTAGATGCTGATGACATGAGAGAACTCTCAGTACAGTAAATCTGCAGGAGGACTGCATCTCTCGAGACATGTGTCAGGCACCGCGTCACCAGTTATTAAGAGTTAAAGATGACCATTACTTGGGTGAGATAGGAGCAGAGTAGTCAAGACGTTAATAGTGTTTAACGTCCAACTATGCGTCACCATTAACTTGACGCACACAAACTGAGATCGAGTGGCATTTAAACACGATTTATCTCTTCCCGTCAAAAGGCAGAGAATGTTTGTCGCTGCTCAAGGTCAAGCTTGATTCCATGACGTCCAGTTTGGGGTCGTAGTGTGACCTTCCATTCCAGAGGTGCCGATTATTATTGCATAAGAGATGGAGACAAGCCAGTTTCAAGTGGTGCAAATATGGGCTCTTCAATTAAAATATAATATAATAACTCATCAAACGGTACTTAAGGTTTTGGCAATGTTTCAAGGCCATGAAACAATCTTGATGCTCATTTTAAACGTCATTTTAAAATATTACCTTAGGTATTAACAGAATTTTAATGCTTGCTCTTCACATTCTTTTTGTGTTTAACACGCGTACAATTTCTAAAATACCTAAAATATAATGTCATTTTACTCCCTGTGTCATTTACACATGGTAAATTGTTGTATTCCAATCAAAAATTCAAAGGAAATATTTAACCGGAAATACATTTTTAAGGTGTCTTGGATACGAAATAAAATACTTTTAGAAAAAAAGGTTTGTGCGTATTTGTATATGAGAAGAGCATGTGTAACTTAAAAGCGAAATTTCCAATAAACACCAGTATCTTCCATACCGGTGTTCATTTTTATCTGTGATTTTACCGCGCAAAATTTGATGTCATCAATAGCATCGCGGCTTGCGATCGTATTTGATGTGCTGACAGCAGCTTTGAAGCCTCCCTCTACCGGCAGGTAAATATACTATTTAAGAGGTGCGTCCTGCTCGCGTAATATAAAGGTGCATAATTTCGCATGGTGCATAGATACAATAGCTGTTGTAGTTTGTTTTAATGAATGTCAACAATATAAATAACGGATAAATACAAACAGTATCTTGCAATTTGGTGTTTATTTGTGAAGATATTGAATTTAATATAATTAAAGACATGCCAAATTAATAACAGTATTACTTTGAAAACATTTCAGTAAAGAAACAGATTTGTTTTGTTCTTTCAACAGTGCACATCATATCGAACGATTAATGAATAAATGAATGAGTGAGTAAATTAATGAATGAAACGGGTGATATGATGCTCAAATGAATCCAGGTCCCTAGAACTCAGAGCTACCGGACGTTCGTCTTCGTAGGATAAGGGAAAACCCTGGAAGAAACCTTATCCATGAAACTCATCTTTAGCGAGATTCGAACTTACGACCTCTTGAGTGTGAGGTACACACGCTACCTCACACCAGGAAGGCGGGAAAGAAACATATTATGCATATTACATGTTTATAATATTTATTTATTATATTTATTACTTCTAGATTGGGACTAGTCACTTTATAGTGTCCAGAGTCTCTGCATTTGCGACAAACTGATTCTGTATCTTGGAAATGTTTGATGCACCTATTGGTTTTTAAAGACATACCAACATTAATTAATAGACATTTTAATTAAGCGTGAAATTGACAAAAAATTATATTGTGTACTGATAAAACGTAAGACGTTTAAGTAGCAAAAAGTTGACGGTACCTGGACACTTTTGACAAAATTATTCTCCGAGAGACTTGTCTGAATGCTGGATAGCGTTGCATAAACTCAATGTAGCAGTTTAAATTATATTTATATGTCGCACCAATTTTAATGCATGTACGAAAGCAGCATTCAACCATGAAGACGCGGTGCTCTTACAGTAGAAACTTAAGTTTGTATGTACTTACTAGAATGTTAATCAAGATTACCGTAAGAGGGGTGAAAGGAAAGGCTGGTTATATTAGTTATCAGCACAACCACATTCAGAGCGCTGTAATTTCTTACTGTTCCGCAAAAATTACCGCTTCTTCTCCGTAGAGGGCACTATGATATCAAGATAGATAGACTATGGCGTCCTTCTTGCGCTATTGGAGGGAGGGAAATAACGAATAAAATTGAACACCTTGTAGATGTTTAAGAAAATATTTCACTTCAAACAGCTCGTTATAAGAAGCACTTCTCCAAAATTATATGTAAATATCATATGTTTAAGATATTTATAATAAAAATAAAATCTGTATCTCGAATTTTCTGGGTATAGCTGCAAAGTCTCTGTCGCACTTTATTTTTGTTACTGTTCCTGCTTAAACTCGAGGAGTTTTGGTATATAACAATAATCACATACAGCCCATTTCTTTGTTACTTTCTTATTCAGCCATTTTTGATTCCACTTTTTTTTTTACTAAGATGACACATTTCACAGACTAAAAGAAAACAGAAAGCGAAATTTGTTATTCACTGTGTTCCTCTTTGTAACTTATATCGTGTTCACTAGGGGAGCCTACACCACTCTCCCCCCAGTCACGCAGTTACGATAGAAAACACTAACAGACTACAATATTAAAGAAAATAACATATCAATCAACAATGTACAATAATTTCTAAGTATTTAGCAGTAAACTTGACTGTCTTCCCACTGCGAGGCTTGTTCTCCTTTTTGGTACTGTCCGGCAGGTTCTGATGTTTCACCAGAAGAAAAGGGTCTGTATAACACTGTTGGTTATTATCTCCAGTTATCGGTGTTCCATTGTCTGCTGTTGACATGAATACTGGTTTCAGGCGACCAATAGAAACATTCACAGTCCTGTTTCTTATGCTGATAGCAAAGTATTTATCAGTTTTGGACACTACTTTGAAGGAATCTTCATACGGAGGTTGCAATGGGTTCTTTACTCTATCCACTCTCAAAACACGTGGGTACTATCACTAACGTTCTTATGGATGAAAACAGTTCTAGAAGTTCTGTGCTTCACTTTCTCGGATCTCAGTTGTTGCATGTACTGCTGAAGATTGGAGACAAAGGTTGCAGTTCGACGTCGCATTTGATTTTCATTATTGCCTTCCTGGTTAAACTCGTGGAGTTTTGGTATATAATAACAATAATCACATACAAGACATTTATTTGTCACTTTCTTATTCAGCCATTTTTGAATCCATTTTTTTACGAAGATGACATGTATCAGAGTAAAAGAAACGCTATTCTATGTGTTCCTCTTTGCAACTTTTATCGTGTCCACTAGGGGAGCCTACATTCCTTTAGCCGGAAAGAAGTTTGTATACTTTGATCTTATTCTTCTCTTGGCATAGGACACAATCCTGTTCATTAAGGGTCCTCTGCTCAATATGCATTTTAGGCGTTGGGTGAAGGAGCCACAATTATGGATCAGAGAGAGAAATCCAAAGATGGGTGATCAGCCCGGTCCCGGAATAATACTGAGAGAAGTAGATGAACGAAATGAAGGCGAAGGGGATGAAAGGAAAGATGATAATGGAGCAATTGGTGTAATGATGGCGAAGGAAACCGGAGGTACTGGAGAAATCCCGCCCTAGCACCGTGTTGTACACCACAAACCTCATATTCAATAAACCAGTCAAGTTGTTTTAATATATAATTAACATTATAAAGTAATTACAGTAAGAACAATGACTCCCAAAAGTTCAAAAATGCATTGGTTTATGTAACAACAAAGATGACAGTTAACCTCCGGTGACGACTTGCTGTTTACGTACGCGTGCGCAGATGTTTTGTTAACCAATGACGTACTAAGAGGCGGAGCTCTTTGTGGAATGCGGAGTAATACTTTACTTTATTCTAACAGCGAATAGATTTTAATAAAGAAGTTCAGGATTTATATAGCTGCCTGCTTTTAGGATTAGGTTTACTACAGTGGGGATTAGGCACAGAAACATGTCGTTTATTTTACCTAAGCCCAAAGTGGGGCAACCCCGGGAGGAATAATGATGCGAGAGGAGACAGAGAGCGGCCGTCCCAAGGAGTCACGACAGCGCCGAGACTCCGCTGACACCAAGATGATGTGAAATGGTGATGAAGATGAAACGGAGGGGGGGATTCTCCAGGCAACCTGGAAAACCTCCGAAGAAAACCATGGATCAGGTAGGTGAGCCATGGGAATCGAACCCGGGCCACAGACGAAACCGCCCGAGCTATCCTGCTCGGTTACCTGCTCTTGAGTATACCATTTTAACCTCGTTCGATCCTGTTCATTAAAAGTATTGCTGAACTAAGCAAATCGATTTAAAAAAAATCCCTTTACGAGAATTCTCTTTGGTTAAATAAAAAATAAACAGTCATAACATTTTCTGGAAATGCTTTTACAATGTCAGTTTAACATTTGAAATTTGCCATATATATAGCATTCGAGAAATTAAATATGATATTGAAAAATAGCGTATCACACCATTATCAAGTAGTTCTATATATGAGAATTCATTGTTTTGAAAACTTCCAGTTATTGGAAGGCATAATATTTTAACCAATATGCTTACTCTCGAAAAATTTAATGAAATCGAATGTACTTACTGCGGTTCCTGGGATGTTTCATCCGCTTAGACAGGAAAGGAAGTCCACTAATATATATTCCAAAGTAGCGACTGTATCTGACCACTGCAAATTTGCTGAAAGCTTAAGTATTTTTTTCCATTAAAACCTTCAGTTAGGTACTTATGTCAAAATAAGAATAGGTCTTTCTTCAAGGTTATTTCAAGCATTGTGATTGATTTAGGATACAGTGTTATTACCATGGTAATATGTTTAATCTTGGATATTTCTGATTTTACAGTTATGTTAGCATTATATAATATAAAGCTTTTTGAAGTTTAATTGTATAATTTCATTTTGTCATTAATTTTTTTGCTTATGTTGTTGTATGCTCATTTAAGATTTCCACCACATGCTACATTTCAAAGCTTGGCGGCTCTCTTATGAATTCTTAAGTTACCAGGCACTGGAAAGTGACGTGGAGGAGATGACAGGATGTCAGTAAGAAAGCTAAGTAATACATTTGCATAATCTGATAATCGGATCCAAATGTTGAGACCTAATCGCTTCTGAAATATGCTCCGATATGTGGATAAGTACATCAGTGTTTGGCTAAACTTCCCAGGTATCAGAAATGTAGTCACTTGATGAAACCACTACAACTTTAGTATCTTAGCTTTAAGTCTTGAAGTCTGAAGTCTTGACATTCATAATAAATTAAACCGTATTAGATAGTTGGAAGATAATAATTTGTCATGGGTACTGTATTATTTTGTTCTAATATATCGCCATTATTTATATTTTGTCTGTGATTTCACGAAGCCGAGCACAGTAACAAGGTAGAAAAATAATTAATAGTGGTAACATACGAATGATGGTACTTGCAGGATTTAATAAAGTTTCATAAATAATATTGTAATAGTGGCACAGCGGCCGTCGTTGAAGCGTATATCGGCCCGACTACCTGTTCCTGGGTGCAGCTAGTGGCCTTTCCCATTCCAGATTAATGAAAAATGTACGTGTAAATTAGGTCACTGTGGGTGTGAACGCTATTACCTTCTCATCTGTCCGGCAAGAGTGGTCTCTCTGACCCATAGTGGACTACAGTTAGAAATGAGTGCACTGATTGTGCCTGAAGTGTGTTGTGAGAATCTAAAATAAAAACCATGCCCACTGGGGACAATAATCTCTATTATTAAATGTAACGCTTGCGCAGCGCAAGTGACTTAATGAATAATAAAGTATGTTCAGTGGTATTATTATCTCTTACACATCCAGCGGTGCACAAAAGGCCTTTGCACCTGATTTCTCAAACGTTGAGAAGCTTAAGCTACCTTCCTTCTTTACACCAACCTAAATTACACCCGCCATCCTGTAAAACGCACATTCCCCTCATACGTGGTTAAGTCCCTCCTAGAACTGGTACACTCAGTACACACCACGGGCTGTCCCTCAGCCTGCCAACAGCCGACGACGACTCATCTCTTACAATATGTTTCAGGTGATGACTGCGCATTACTGAGACTTTGGATTCAAAGTACCATTGGATAATTTGTTCCTAAAATCAAGCAGCGTACAAAAGGAATAAAATGGGCATCACTGGATGCTTCTCGAAGATTATCAACACTCCAAAGCACTTTAAGAATACCACCAACAGACGATCTTTCTGTAGTTCAGTTCTAGGAGCCATAGTAATGCTCTTCCATTCAATACTTGATTGAAAAAAAGAATGTAATTCTGTTTTAATTCTAGTTTAATATTAAAAATTTGTTTCTTATTCTAGTTTAGAAAGGGACGATTAAATTTCAGCATATAAAAATCACAATTGCATATAAAGTTGAAACTTATCAGTATTTTCCACTTTTTGAGAATTGTTCGGTAACAGATTACTATGCTTGAAGACGATTTAGCTACAACTAAATTTGGATTGGTCTTTATTAAGTGCTTGGAATAAAAGTGGAATAATCACAGTTTTATAAGTGAATCTGTCATTACTACGAGGTACGTCCAGAAAGTAAGTTCTGTTTGGTAATAAAATCAAATTGTGTACAGATACAGAAAAATTATTTATTGCACAAAACTATACAGCTCTTAAACTAATTTTCCACGTAACTGCCGAAATTTTGCAGGCATTTGTCATAGTGAGGCACAAGTTTTTGTATACCTTCTTCATAGAAGTTTGCCGCCTGTGTCTTCAACCAGTGGGAAACATTTTCTTTCAGCTCTTCGTCATTGTTGAAGTGTTGACCGCCAAGGAAAGCTTTGAGATGCAAAAACAGATGAAAGTCGCTAGGAGCGAGGTTAGGGCTGTACGGGGGGTGGTCAAACACGTCCCAGCCAAATCCCTGTAGTATGTTTTCGTCGAATTTGCAGTGTGTGGTCGTGCGTTGTCGTGAAGAAACACAACACCTTTTGACGGCCGATAAATTTCAAATGGTTTTACTCTCCTAGCATTCAGAAAACGAATCACAGATCTGATTTCACAAGCGGCGGGATTTTCAATCAACACCGACATTGTAAACAAGCACAACAAAGCGTACGTGGCTGACAGTGATCTCTCAATGGCGCACGTTTCTTCTCCTTGATACAGAGCGTTTACTGCGCATGTGCGGAACTGCGATCGCAGCGCTGTAGCGGAGATAAATTGAAACAGAACTTATTTTCTGGACGTCCCTTGTATTTTAGTCAATGTAAATTATTTAATGAATAAAATAAGAATTAAAGTGTGACCCCCATTTACTGAGCTTACAAAATAACCATTCCATATGTGTATTATGAATACTTAAACTTTTCAAGTTATCTTTGAACAAACGAATATCGATTAATTTTAGACTGAAGTAGAGGACAAATGTACGTCACGACGGTATTGGTATTTGGAAACTTCTCTGACACATCCAGCTATGATCGTTAATCATTTAATATTTTTTATATCTCATTGGTCCATTTGCTGATGACTGCAGCGCAACTTATATACTCGTAGAAAGAGTTCCAGCTCGTACAGAAGAGAAACCTGGACGAATTATTAGTCGTTTCATTTCTAAGTGACATCTTGCTTTCTGACAGATGGAGTGTTAGGTGATGGAATAACGGCGTTTACCGTAGACAGTTTAAGTGCAGCTACTTATTTGTACTGATGGCTGAGGACATCTAATGAACAATATTATATCCGCATTTGCTCATTTGCGGACTTATAGTTTTACTTATTAAGACGAGTATTTTTCAAGTTAGTTAATAGCTCTAAGTAGGCGTCGCCCACACAAGCTATATATGTTTTTTTTTTTTTTTTTTTTTTTTTTTTCAAAAGGGGTGAGCAGGAGACGCAACGCAGAGTGGACTTGTTTCTCGATAACGGATGGATTGATTTCGAATGTTTTCTCTATGGCCAATGACAACACACAAGCTGGACCAGCAGGAGGTATGAACACATAGGGCCAAAACGGATAGTCTATACTGAAAGGCCTTGCTCATTTTACGGCACACTCACGATCATGGAAAAACATCAGGCAGTAAATGATGTGATTGTTTTGTGGAAAATTACACTGGAATACAAAACACACCGCATTCAATTACCAATGACCAAAATATCTGATCTTAGACTCTTAATTCTTTTTATATCTACATGCAAACAAATACACAGTGTGCAGGAATCTTGTTTAGTAGAAATATTAAACTTGTTTAATTTTATGAGAAAGCGCCTTTTATTCATATGCACTTTTGCTTCTTATATGCGCTGTTTCTTCCTTAAGCTGTGTTTAGTATACTTCATAGCAGTCCTATCCATATTCTGGTATTGAATTGAAATACCATATCTGAACAAGCATGGTTAATGTTAGATCACTGCATTTATATGCGCGGTGGAGCAAGAATTGCAAGCAATGGATGAACATTTAATTATAAAATTGAAGTGCCACAATCGCATGTCATTCTCTCCCCATTTCAGCTTCGTATAATTTAATTATGATATTATTTGTACAAAAGGATCATTCTTCTATTATGCTACATTATTCGCAATACGTTTGCAGTACTCAAATTAACAACAAGGATTTAAATGGATTTGCAATATTCAGTCAGATCGTTCTATTTATAGTTTTTGATTCTAATGTATCCAGGTCAGTAAATGGGTAAAAGGTAGCAGGAGATAAACATTTCCATAATTTGCAGTTTTCACGTAAGGTAATACCGTAGGCTGTAAGCGACAGTCAAATGTTTTAAGAGTTGTTCGCTCTGTGATGACATTAAAATTCCATTCTCTTTGTATCAGACGGTTAACGACTTCCTATTTAAGAAATATTTAAGTATCTTAAAATCGAAACCAGGGCATAAGGGTTATCTTAGCAACAGGTAGCTCAAAAAGAAGAGGAAAGTAAAAAACAAAGAAGGAAATGAATGAAGGAAGGAGGGAAAGAAGGAAGGAAACGTGTTTGACCAAAGTTAAGAGATCAGATTTTGTGTGTAGTTAAGTTTTTAAATTTTTATCTTTGTCTTACGGTTTACTTCGAATAAGCCAGAAGTCATTCCTAACCAAGAGGACTTCAGTGGCCGATTACCGAAAATTCAAAATATAGATTTGATTCTTCATCAAGATATCTTAAACATATGATAATTGAATCAAAATTGTTAGAGCAATTTTCGAGAAAATCAAAATTTTGGGGCAATTTCGGTTGTGGGATTTTCTTGAAAATCTTCCTGCCGTATGAATATGTTGAAGTTAAACGCCAAATTTGGTATTTAATCGGCTTTTCGTTTATGCTATTTATAGACACACACACAACACGCACGCACATGTAGACAAACCTGTTTATAAAAGTAGTTTTCTGCATTCAGAAAGTTAACATGTATTTCTGGTGAAATTCCAATTTTGAATTTTTGGTTGAAATGCAGTATTTTCTCTACTTTCTGTAAGCACATAGAAAAATTATAAAACGAATAGGAGAAAAGTATAAGTATTTGAAAATTCAAACCAATGACAACAAATCTCTCGAAAATGGTTAGCTATAAAAACAAGTTATATTTGACAACTCTGAGTTTGAATGGAATCTAAATTTTTATGGTAGTAAGATTTTATCTTGTATCTTTCACGGTTTATCAGCTATGCAAAAGTAATTGAGAATGAGAGGATGATGTCAGAAAATAAACAATATGGTTTTCATATGTTATGAAAGTATTATAAACATAAAGAAGTGAAATCAAACGTATTAGAACTGTTTTAAT
Source organism: Mantis religiosa (assembly GCA_030765055.1). Taxonomy (NCBI): domain Eukaryota; kingdom Metazoa; phylum Arthropoda; class Insecta; order Mantodea; family Mantidae; genus Mantis; species Mantis religiosa. The sequence goes on along the minus strand of CM060952.1, from coordinate 127,437,532 downwards.
ATAACTAAAATAAAAAGTTTCGAATCATTTTCCAGTTTCATTTTTAAAGGATAGTTCGGGTTGCAGGATTTTCTTGATCTTCCAAGTACGTGGCGCAAAAATTTCCATTAAAATGCTTCCCAACATGGATCATTTTTTGAAAATTTTGATTTCTCAGAACTGGCTCTGACAATTTTGTTTAAATAACCATATGTTAAAGAGAATTTAATAACACTTGGAATGCAAATTTTAAATTTTCTTGGAATGACTTTAGTTGTTTTATGAGATAGACAAAATACTATTAGGAAAGGTAGAGTTAGAAAAATTCAATGCCGTACCCGGTATTTGAACCATGGATCTCCCGGTCTCCGTCTAGTTGCTCGGAATTAAGTACTTACATGTTGTAAGTCGTCATTATGGTAGTTGTCTCATATGTATATGAAAACTAGTGGTTTACGGGAAAGAATACGAATCAGTTGGAGAATTTAATGTGTTGGCACATAGCCATAGGAGCTCAGTGCTAGAGAAACCGGGTGTAGACCGGGAGATCCGTGGTTCAAATACCGGGTACGGCATTGAATTTTTCAGTCTGACTCTACTTTTCCAAAACATGCCCTACGCATGGCTAGTATGAAGGAATAATTAATTTCGAAAATATTATTACACTAAAGATGTAGATTTCGCTAAAGAATCCAATTTATATCAAATACGTTTTTTGCGGAGTTAACCATTTCGGTGAATGGACTGGTCTGGACTAAGCTACGAAGGGGATTCGGCACGGAGGTCCAATCTTGGTCTATTGCACCTATGCTCCCAAGTGGGGCACCTCCGGGAGGAAGGATGTGGCGAGAGGAGACAGAGGATGGTCGTCCCAAGCAGCCACGACAGTGCAGAGGGCAGGGTCCCTACACTTAAGCTGTTGGAAACTCTCCGGCGGGTCAAAACAACGGCAACCCACTCTACTGTGGCCCGGAAGTGGTCCCACCAGATTAGGTTCGGAGACCGTCCTACCGGAGGAGGAAGCTTTACCAAGAGAATATCATTCTGCCATGCAACGCCGAGGCACCCGTCGTCACTTCTACGCTGAAAGAGTAGAATCATCGGGTGAGAGATAATGTGAAATGATAATGGAGGTGAAATGGAGGGACAGGAAATTCGGTGTATATAATTAATCTACGCAGCATTCTCCTGGCGACCCGGGAAAATCCCCGAAAAGACCCAGGGGTCAGGTAGTTCGACCACGGGATCGAACCCGGACCTCCCGAATGCGGGCTACAGATGAATCCGCCTGAGCCATTCCGCTCGGTTCGGAGATATTACTTTTTACTGGTTTGAATTTTTTAAAAACTTTCACTTTTCTCAAACATAAAGCCGTTATTTGTTTTTAATGTCCTGGCCAAATAAAGAGAACGGAATTCAAAGCCGTTGCAAAGCACCCAGACTTTTGAAAAAAATATTGTAGAGTACTGGATCAAATAATGTAACGCCCGCTCTTATTCTATACGGCAACAGTTATATAAATATAAAATGCTGCATTTGGCTTTGTTTAGTGGCCTATTCATGCTTCGTAAACGGTAACAGCTGCTTTGTTCCCAATACTTTTAGTATCTGCATGCTCAACGCACGGTTGTCGAAATGTAAGTCAATGAATTGAGGTCAGATATTTGCTCCAGAGCAATACAAATATCAGCACCCTCATATAAGCCGCTGCTCTGGAGGAGGAGTTACAGATGACGAGTACAAATTTACTGGGCCACGGAAGTTCAATGCGCAAATTTAGGGCAATGGTGCAAGGACGCTGCTATGTTCCGACCCGACATTTACATGTCATGACTGCCGACTCCGCTTTTACAATGCATAATGGGATACGCTTTCTAGCATTGGGTATTTGTAATTGTTTATTATGACATTGCATGCATCTTCTATATCGCGATTAGAGTGGAATATAGTATCATATAGTATATATCATATGATATAGAGTATCATTCATTAGTGATGATAAACACCTGAGGTATAACATTCTCTAGTGATTATTATTCCCTAACTGAAATTTTACTGATACTTTAAGATTTTAATTTGAATAAGTAAATTAATGCATATCAATCTAACCCAAAATTAAAAATAATATGTTTGATATTCGATAGTTACGAAGCTTGGTAATACAAGCTGTCAGGAATTTGCACACTAATGCCCGATTTCACCAACAGATGTTAAACCGACGTTAACAAATGTAACGTCACAGTTCTCACAGCGCTATCACAGCTGTTAAATTTCTTTCATTTCACCAACCTGCTTTCTGAAAATGTTAAAAAACACGTGTTAACGCCAAGAGACTTGTAAACATTACAGCTATAAAAGACTATGAATGAGTCATATAATTTTCTGAACATTCTGCGATGCGCTTTTGTTTTCATTTTCGTCTGCACACTGCTGAAAAAATGGCGGGTGAACAAAATCGTAAACAAAAGCCGCGAGAGAAATTTCTCATCCATGGAGAAAGAATTGAATTTGTGACGAAATGTAAATATATCGTGGAAAATATGAGGACGGATGTGGCGAATGTAAAAGACAAAGATGTCATGTGGGGGGAAAAATTGGAAACGAATTTAATTCTAATGCATGTGTCACAACTATAAGCACGAAACAACTTCGTCAGATTATGTAGAAAATGAAGCTAGATACAGTGAAGCAATGAATATTATACAAATATAACAATTTGTCACAAAAGCTTCACTTAAGAAAATGGTGTTAATTCTTCTTTCTAATTGATATTCTTCTTTCTAATTTAAATTGTTATATTTGTATAACTTCGTCAGTATTACGTAAATTTAAAACGAGGTGCGAAGGACAAGTGACGAGGGACCTGAACGTTTCTAGACTGGAGGTGGACAGTGTATTATCCACACAATTCAGTGAATTATAAAATAGCAAAGTTATTAATACGAGAAGCAAAGGCGAGATCGGCACATTCCTTTCGATGCATGTTCTAACTCAGTATTACGTACTTTAAAACGAGGAACAAAGGACAAGTGACGAGTGACTTGAACGTTTCAAGACGGGAGCTGGACAGTGTATTATCCACATAATTCAGTGAATTATAAAATAGCAAAGTTATTAATACGAGAAGCAAAGGCGAGATCGGCACATTCCTTTCGATGCATGTTCTAACTCAGTATTACGTACTTTAAAACGAGGAACAAAGGACAAGTGACGAGTGACTTGAACGTTTCAAGACGGGAGCTGGACAGTGTATTATCCACATAATTCAGTGAATTATAAAATAGCAAAGTTATTAATACGAGAAGCAAAGGCGAGATCGGCACATTCCTTTCGATGCATGTTCTAACTCAGTATTACGTACTTTAAAACGAGGAACAAAGGACAAGTGACGAGTGACTTGAACGTTTCAAGACGGGAGGTGGACAGTGTATTATCCACATAATTCAGTGAATTATAAAATAGCAAAGTTATTAATACGAGAAGCAAAGGCGAGATCGGCACATTCCTTTCGATGCATGTTCTAACTCAGTATTACGTACTTTAAAACGAGGAACAAAGGACAAGTGACGAGTGACTTGAACGTTTCAAGACGGGAGGTGGACAGTGTATTATCCACACAATTCAGTGAATTATAAAATAGCAAAGTTATTAATACGAGAAGCAAAGGCGAGATCGGCACATTCCTTTCGATGCATGTTCTAACTCAGTATTACGTACTTTAAAACGAGGAACAAAGGACAAGTGACGAGTGACTTGAACGTTTCAAGACGGGAGCTGGACAGTGTATTATCCACATAATTCAGTGAATTATAAAATAGCAAAGTTATTAATACGTGAAGCAAAGGCGAGATCGGCACATTCCTTTCGATGCATGTTCTAACCTTTCTTGTACTTACGCAGTAACCTTCATAGCAACTTGTTTCGACAGTCTATACCTCTGTAGAACCTTTTTTTTCTGATAGCTCTTCAAAATCATTTCTCCTCATAGGCCGTACTCTATTACATATGTCATTTAGATGTTAAATATAACAAATTGACATCAACAGCTGCGTTCACGTCCGCCATCTTGACTATTTAGAATTGTTAAGGACTTATCAACAGAAATTTGGCTTGTTAGTTTAACAAGAGATTTAACACGAGTGTTAAGCTAACACTTGTTGGTGAAATTCAATTTTTGTTTTAACTTTTGCTAAACTCGTGTTAAGTCTTAACATCTGTTGGTGAAAACGGGCATAACTGTTATTATATGGACTACTCCACACGTCACGTCTTTGATATCGATCAATCAGGGAGGTTTATATGTGTATATTTGCAAAGATGCGTTATTATAGGTTAAAGCATTAGCTTGTTTTGAATTACAAAAGTGTCAGTATGCATGTCATCCAATTATATTTACTTTCCCTGTATACATACTCATATATTCCCGATTTGAATAAATTATGTTTTCGGAAAAGAGCATGTTTATCGTGTTCTAGTTTTAGTTTTTAATTTTGAGGTGACGCCGCGGTAACGTGTTTGATTCGCATTCGGGAAATCGCTGGTTTGATTCTCATCGACTTGGGTTTTTCGCAGTTTCCCCTGTCATTTAGGTGAGTGCTGAGTTGGTTACTTTCATATCATGCTTTCTTTTCCAACTTTTGTTTTATTCCAATTCAATATCATTTTTTCAGGTGTGCTTTCATGTTCACGGTGTATGGCAGTACCAGACAGATGGTACGGTTGCTTAGGCATTCTATTTTCGGAACTGGGTGGCGTAGTATGGTCCCTATCCTCACGGGAGGCATGAAGCTTGTAGACACCGGACTGGGAGTTTCCATGGCGGCGCAGTGGTTCTTGGTGCCGAGTTGAAGATCTCTCAGCACTTGTTAAGAGAGCATGCGTCTCTGTGGCCTATATTCCTGCCTCCTATGGTCTCTTGCGATTCTTTCACTTGTTCCCTTCCTCCTGCGGAGTCAGACACATATCTTTGTATAGTTCGCAGTGCTCGAGTCCCCCCCCCCCCACCCCCGTTGTCTATCCTTTACCCTTTAGTGCAGGTAACGCATTCGACTGATTATGAGGAAGGGAAAGGTACATAAGGGAGAAAATCAGGGACGCAATGAAGCAAACAAAATTGTGGGATCTGACAGTGCAGTAATAAAATAGGTACTCAAATGACATAACTTTCAACCGACCCTTAAACTCCCACACACTCACTCATCCTCCGCTTCCATCCAGTAGGAATCGATTTATATCCAACTTCAGCCATCAGAGACATCGAAATATCTTCCCCACTGGAGGTAATCAGCTGATGGTTTCTCTTTATTACTGTAAACAAAGGGTTGCGGTTTGAGTCTATATATAAAATGGATTGTATTTATCTGCTAATGATAAGAAAATGCAACAATGTTCTCTATTTGGTTAATCTGTGATTGGTCGTATGCCTAAAAGCAGGTTTTGTAGTGTTGGTTTCCCTAGAAGGAATCTGCATTACCGACAGAGTGCGGAGTACGATGCAGCTGTCGAGATCGGCCGGGACTGTTGTAGCAGTCGCCCACTAGCTAAGCTCCCGGTGTGTTGGTGTTCGTGCTCGGGGTTCAGGTGAAACAGAGTGTGCGTGTGTCTTGTGGCGGGATGTACGATGCGTCCCTCCTTCACCCTCATCGGCGTGCTGCTACTCCTTCTCCAGCAAGGTGAGCCCACCTGTGCTCAAGTTGGTGGTGGTGGTCAAATGGTCATGTAACGTTAAAATTAAGTGTTACAACTATTTTGGTGAAAATGTCAGTTTAACTGTACGTCATCGGCACTGTCTAGGCAACAGATTATTTATTCTCAGGGAAAATAAAGATAATGGTTAGAAAATGTCTGTAACTATTTGCAAATTCCAGGAGCATTGGACACTTTTCACGAAGAGCAGAAATGTCGCATTGGGCCCAAAACGTTCGAAATGCGGCTTCGTGAACCCAAAGAAGCACGTGTTCGTGTGAATAAAGAAGTTCAAGAACCAAAGTAGCTTAAAACCAAAATTCCTGCTTAAATTAGGATTCAAGAAAAAGATATTCATGATTTTCATAAAATTCGTTAATCCTATTTAACACATTACTTCGAAAATATTTATGTTTTTCCAAAGATGTTCTGACACTTGATTCAAGTAGCAGTAGTTTCAGATAACACTATGACAAAATGTTGTAAAATGATTTAAATTATTTTAATTCTTTTGGTCCTTTTAAATACATACAAAACCATTAAAAATTTGCTATATACTGATCTATATCCAATTAAATACTCAATTTATATGAAATAGTGTTACGATATTAAAAGTTCTCGCAGTTCTCGATCAAAAATCTTTTAGTCTAACTAGTTTGATTGGAAGTGCATAAAACAAAAAAGTGTGTACCTGTACACCATTATGTCATATTCTGTCCATACATTTGCTGCGATGTAAATGTAACGGAAAATTCTAATTATATGTTTATGTAATGTCCCTGTATGTTGTCATTCTACGTTCACGAGCGAAGGCAGATAAAAGAGAATGTATTATAATTATTCGATAATTTTTGAGTCAGAATTTAGTATTATTAGTTGGAGAAGCAGTACTAAGCCAAAGGCATATAAACCACTAAAATTAATTTGGAATGACAATTAGTAGTTCATTTAGCTGATATTTAAAATATGTTGCTTTCGAAATTGTATAATTTTGAAGTTAGTCAAACCTTTATGTTTTATTGATTCCAATGATAATTTTAACGAACAAAGCGGTATATATTCTTTGGTAGCTACTCCATGCACAAAAGGAGCTTCCAGGTGATATGTGGAAGTGAAGTTCAACATGAAAAACTTGAGCATACAACACAGAATGTCTTGAACATGACTAATGAACAAAATATAACACATTATTGAGTAATATCTAAAAACTGCGATTTTTAAACGAAAGTCTTTAAGAAAGTAAAATACAAGGACACAATCTTCCAAGTAAAATTTTAATTTATGGTGAATTATTTACTGAAAATATTTGAAATGCAATCTAAATATGAAGTTAGCTATTTGTTTCTGCAAAAAATTCTCGTTTTTGAATTGATTACACGCATATGCTCACAGGCGTCGGTGGATATTTTGGATTAAGCGTCATTTTTTCTACCTTAAACAAGTATTAGATTGTTTTTTAAAGTACTATTCAAGGAATAGTTGCTTAATATCCTTGGTTTCTGTTCACAACAGAAGTAAAACGCATACTAGATCTTGAGGATACCGGTTCGATTCTCGTTTAAGACCAATTGTTTGGTTACTTTCTTTCCGAATTTGTCTTACTAGGCAGTTTTAGATGCTGGAAGAATCTCTTCTTATTTCATCCACTGCACTTCCCTTTTCATGGTCCCCCGGCAATTCAACAGTTGAAACATCTGAAGTTAAAAATAGTTAAATGTAGTACTGTTTCTCTGAAAATGCTGTAAATTTTTAATAATAGGGACATATTTACTTTCGTTTGTTGTGGACACATGCTGCTAAGCTGTAGCTGGAAAATATTTTGCTACATACGCTGATATTAATAACCAGCTAAATGAGAAAATAAATTGCCTTTTGATATCTAAGCGTATTCTTAAAGATATGTTCACGTTAACATGAAAATTGTACGTTACACTCTTGGATGTATCTACTTAGATGTGTTATTGTGTTAAAATACCGAAAAATAAAAACATTCAACTTCACCTGAAGAAATTACACTTTTTTCCACTTTAAGGTTTACTGATATTCGTTGGTTTGCCATCTTTAAGGCTAGCTAGAACGCCACAGACATACAAACCTGTTTCAACTTAATGTACTATAATGAAAGATTACAAGAAAGTGGATTTGTGCTGAAGCAAGAACAATATTTTTCCTTATGCTTGAAGGCAAACATTCATATACGCTTTTATCGTTGCGTCGTCCTTCCCCTCTGTTTCATTTATACAGCCGGCTTAACCTTACTGTCGTCATTTTTGCATTTCTGACACGAGAAACAAAAACTCATCTACGTTTACATGTACGTTATGTTTGTAGTTTCTTTTTTATTGTGAAAGTTCACTCTGGCATTATTTCTTCCATCTTTATAAAGGATAAGAAAATTCTTCCACTGAATCCATGAACCATGGGAGCAAAAGCATTACTTTTGTTTCAAGTAATTGGATATTTGCCTTTTTACGTTTATTATCTTCTGTCCTGCTACCTATTTCTCCAGTATTTTAGCCCATTCCGCTCTTTCTTCATGCTGCTGTAAATGCAGATAAAATGGTGAATTATTTATTCCTTTGTAAGTGAATCGCTAAAGCTCAACTTAGAACTTTTTGGACTAAGCCGTGTCTAATAGCCTACTTTCGATAGAAATGTGTTAAATTGCCCCATTGTCCCACTCTTGCAACGGAATATCTTCCTCTATGTAGATCTTGCCTTCAGGAGGTACACCTCGTGCCAGTAGGGCGTCGAGGAACAAGTAAACTTGCAATCATAGTCCATCACGGATGGGTGATCAGCCCAATGCTTGGTATGGCGGTGAAATGAAACATGATGAGATTTCGGGGATCGGTTTCATCCAGCCCACCATTCGCTCCCTTTGGTTACTCTTGGGTGGGGGGACTGATATTTTTATATACCCCTGAATATGGAGTAACACATCAAATAAATAACATTTTAGTTCTACAATTTATAAAGTATTCTTGCATTTTCTGGTGATGTACTTGTACTTTATTACCTATTGGTTTGATATTGAGATTTTATTGGAAATGCAAGATTTAAGATCTCCTTAGCCCAGAAGAGCAACCTCGCTTTTCCTCTCTCACTCCCCCCTCTCTTTGTATGAGAGAGAGAGGGAGGAGAGAGAGAGAGAAAAAGCAGATTTAATATTTAAAGTTAGGAATTTTCAAACATGCTCCATGAACAGCTTCACAAAATTCTCCTCCCCAAACAACTTTTGCCATAAAAAATCGTTTGTAGTTTTAAAAATGGTTCCAACATTTTGTATTTCAGTATCATTTTTATATTTTGTTGTGATAAATAGAGTTGTGTATTTGGAATTACTAATTAGGCCCTTATTATTTTTATTTTGTACAGTTGGAGTTTACAGGATTTAGCAATCGAAGTTGTAGAAAAATGTGAATCCGTTAGGATATGTAATTCATTAAAACAAAGCTTTCCTGTCATCTCCGAGTCCACCTGAGTTTTCTGTTATGTGAAGGTAAGTGATCGTTCTTCCGTTTCCCATAAGGACATTCAATGGCTACACTTTTAATTTTGCTTTCTGAAATATCTTGTAAATAAACAATAATATATACAAGAATTTATTAGTAGATTAATGATCCATAGCATTGCACTGAAACACCAATGGACAAGGTTTAGTGATTATTAAACATTAGGTGGTCAAGTGCAATACTTATTGAAAGTATTTCCCATATATGTAGACAAAATTTCGAAATTAAAAGGCATTTAAGTGATTTATTTTAGAAGTAGATTTTTATTTTGGTAAGCAATGTTTTGTGTACTATACCTATAGGATCTATTTTTATTGGTGTCCTATATTTGGGGGATTTTTTCTGACATCAAAACAGTAAAAGGGTTCATATGTACATGGGTATGAAAATCAATTGTTTCAGAGTTACAACACAAAATCAAAAGTTACAAAAATTGCTGGAAGTGGCTTCCATTTGCTTCGATGCATGGATTTCTTCCCATGGGAACATTTGAAGTCTTTGATTTATGCGACTCCTGTACCTGATGTTGACACTTTGAGAGAACGTATCCAAACTGGATTATACAAAATACGAAGCACATTAGGAATTTTCAACAGAATAGGAGAGGAGCATACAGGCTTACTAGCAAGAGAAAGCCACTTGGAGCAATTCTTGTAATTTTCGATTTTGTGTTTTAACTCTGAAATAATTCATTTCAGACCCATTTACATTGTTTCGATGACAGAAACACGTCTCCCATAGGCTGTACATATATAGTGTGTGTTAAATTCACATTTATTTTTCTATCCACAATATCTGTTGTTATTCAGTTTCTATAGACTATTTTTATAAAATGTTTTTGTGTTTTATGCTAATCGAGATAAAAGTTAATAGAAATAGTTGCAAATTTCGCTGTAGGTACAAGGCGGGTACAAGTGATATCCAAAAGTTTAGGAGTATGTCACTATGTTCTGGCCTTGAAATTACATATTACTTCTATGTCATCAAACAAACAACTAAATGGCAGCACCGCTTCGAACATTGACGAAACATTTAAGCATTTCAATCAATGAACAGATATGTTGGAAGCGGCTGATAATACAAAAATGTATTTGAAATAAATTTTCTGATTTAAAATGATATTTTCGTTTGGAAAGTAGTCTACCTTTTATAGCTTACAACTATACAAAATTATTCAATATTTATTTAGAATAAATAGGACTTTGGATAATATTCCGAGATAATTTAAAATAATTTTATTAGTTATGTTAGTACGTATTTTAAATATTAGCATTTGAATAAAAATAATTAGTTTTAGGAAAAAAAACAATGAAATAAACTCCAGGAGTAGTTTTGAGATTGTAGGGTTTTCGGAAACTCTTTGTATCGTATCGTTGAGGGACACGTAAACATTCAAAGATCTTAGAGACTATTTTGTTTAATATACCCAAATTACGTTACCTTATACCACTTTGACAACCGTATTTGTTTACCGTTGCAGGAGACTTGTGTCTGGAAACAGTTCACTTCTAGAGTGTGTTTACTGAAACATGTAGTGTAATAAAGGCGTGTCATACTGATTGGGAGAGCGCAGTCTCGAACCAAGAGCCTGTACAAATGGCTTGGGGGATAGTGCCAGACTTAACCTTTTGCACGCGAAAACGGAAGTTGGGCGTCTGTTTCGTAACATAACATTTTTGTTCCAGTTTTAGAACGAAGGACATACAGCTGATGCTCAAAAAAGGAGCAAATCCTCTGGCAAAACGGAATGTGGAAAGATCGTGTGCAAAAAGAGTCCACGCCTTGATAAATTATCTCGCGAAAGGGACTTAAACAGGCAATATAGGCTTTGTTCTTAGGTTATTTGTTTGAAGGAAACATTTAATGGGTGGATTATTTTTTCTAGATGGTAAAGGTTATGAAAAGTACATGAAAGTGCTGGAGATAGCCTTTTTGATTAGAGGCTTGTGTATCAAGGTTAGAGATTTTGATAAATTTTACATTAGAAGGATACATTATACACATTGAAGAACTTCTGCTTGACTTTTTATAAGTAAACAGTCTATTAAATTTAGTGAACAACTTTGAAATGTTTGTATTGCATATTTAAAAATGCTATGCCTTCTATTATTTTGTATTATAGTTTTATATTAAATGCTAAGAATATTTAAATTGATGTGCAACAATGCAGAGATCTGTCAAATAGTTTTTGTTTTATTGTTTGAGGTATTTCTCCAGCGTTGTTGCCCACTCAAATTGCTTAATGTGAAAGAGTTCTTATCGCATTTATCTGAAATCCATATGAATTTCGAGAAGTAATATTATAAAACTATGCTGGGAGGTAATTTTGAGCTACAAGTCTTTATTTTTTTACAAACTCTACACCGCAGGTAAAGAAAGCGTTGTAACTAGGCATAGGAACTTTTAAGCATTAAAAACGGAGAAAGGAAATTAAGTTAAATTGTTACCGAATTTTAAGTTGCGACGTCGCAGATAACCCTTGTTCCATATGTTCGTGTGTGCAGACTAGCCACTAGAACGTGTTTACCTGCAGTCGGTAACTCATGGTCACTGTTGTACACTTGCTGTGCATTGGTGGTGGTCTGAGAACAGCTAACGTAAGGCCAACTGTTTGAGATTTCCCATTCCTGGTTATAAACATTCCATTTGACATTCTATAACGAAATTTCACTAGAAACGTCAAAAGATGCTCTGAATAAAATATACATTTGCAGCAAAAAGGTCCCCATAAAGGACTGCTCGCCTCTCCCGTCCGTCCGTCCGTCCGTCCGTCCTTCCTTCCTTTCCTCCCTTCTACACTCCTCTCCTCCTCTCTCTCCCCATCTCTCTCCCTCCCCCTCCACTCACTCTATATACGCGCGAGAAATTTTAAACAGCATAAATGAAATACGAAAAGTTGGGTAAATAAACAGATTTGATGTTTAAGTCCAGTGTTTTTCAAACACACGACACGACGATTTTAATTATAATCCTCCAGCTTGTTTTTGTATAGAAAATATTTTGATTTTTATATAACAAAAAGTGGTTCTAAAATTTGCTTAAGTTACGATAAGTTTAATATATTTGCATCATTAGTAAAATGTGTATCTGGAATATTCTGCAAATGGCGTATAAAATCCTCTTTATTGTAAATGAATGTGTAACTTGCAATCTATAAGAGACAAAACAATTTTTACTGGTTTCCATTTTATATTGTAAATTTTTTATATGGGTAGAGAATTCTTTTATTTCTCCTGAGGCGACATAAAAATGTGATATTTTATGGATATAGAGACCTGCAAATGGCAAGTTGACTATTATTTTAGTTTATTTTCTTCTGGTACCTGTAATGAAGTTTATAACGAAATCTTAATCTGTAAGCATAAATCTCTATTAACGTGAAACAGAAAAAAAGTTTATATTTTTTATAAAGTTAATTTAAAATAAATGACAGTGAGTAGAGAAAGTGATAGGTATGTACGTAAATGCTGAAATGGAATTCGAGGACATAGAGTGCTTATATAAGACCAGCTTTTCAATAAATAGTTAAGAAATAAAATGTTAATGGTGGTTAAAGTATTACTACGTTTAATTTCAAACGCTTAATATTTCTATTTTCACCTAAAGGTGTTTTCGTTAAGTGTAATAAGCATTATTAACAGAAATAAAGGATGTTAATGAACTACACCGAAATAAGTTCAGCGATTGTATACTTGACTAATTTAAGTGAGTTGAGATAGGCAATGCTTGGTCTGCGGCTAAACATAACGCAGATAATTGGGTTAAACCTAACCGACATCAGATGCTGATAAGCTGATATTTAAATAAGGTGGTTGAAATTTCTTCATTAGAATGTCTATAAAACTGCGTCACGAGTATGGAAATATCAATTTCAGCAGTTCGCTACTGGCGTTCTCAAGATTTAATGCCTCAAAGATCACTCAAATCTCGAACTAATCACGTGGCAGTGCGACACTAAACAGCAATTAACTGCCCTCTTGTATCGTCAAGGATACTCTAGTGCATTGGTGGCCCAATTTGTAGCGCCGAAAACTGATTATCCAAAGGTCATTGGTTCGGTTACTGTCTTGTAGTTAATTATTTCTTTGTCTTTTTTAATACGTAAGTTCTAATAGGAAGAAATGACATGATTCGTAACTAACTGCCCGATTAGTAGCAGCACGTGTAATTTTTCGACACTCAAAACATTTTGGACAGAGTAGTGCAGTCGTTCCATCGCAGCTGTCAAATTAGCATTGAAAATGCAGGTCGCACTTCCGAGCAGTTCCTATAAACCTGATGTAAAAAGTTATATTTCTTTTTATATTATATAAATTCGTTTATATAGTATTAAGCAGGATTCAACGTTTGTTAGAAAGAACTATAATTGCACATAAAGGTGAAGTTAAAACGTAAAATAAATACATTTATACAAGAATTAAAAGATTTGACAAAACATTAAAACAAGCAAACGAACAAAATGACAATAAAAAAGATGAAGATTTGAACTCGTGTACCTTTTACTTAAAAGCTAATGCCATAACCACTGCGCCGTCGACACGCCTCTTCGCCTCTTCGTTTTTGAGTGTTGTGCACTCAAGTAGTGTCATAATTAGCAGTGGTCTACTGTCACTTTAGAAACTTATAGCCGGAACCTCCACATTTGAAACAAGAGGTCATAAGTCTCCTATCTAAATTACTTGTTTAAGATATCCCCACTCGCCCTAAAATATTTCTGTGTAGTTCATTAACACCTGTATTTAGAAAGGGAAGTTCATTAATTCATAATTTCGTTATTATTTAATACGTTAAGTTATTTAGCATTTAAACCAATAATAGACATACGTGCAACTTTGGGAAAATATGATACACAATTGGGAGATTACATTATACGAGGGAGGACCCAAAAGAAACCGGATTGTTGTCATAAAAATTTATTGATGAACCTTTTTACAACATTACTTCAGTCACCTTCAAAATACTCTCCATTACATGCAATGCACTTGTCAAGTCTCTTTTCCCACTGTTGGAAGCATGTTTGGAACTCTTCAACTTTGATATTGTCCAGTGCCCTTTGCGAAGCTGTTTTTACCGCCTCCACATCGTCATACAGGTCCCCTTTTAGCGTTATTTTCGTTCGTGGAAATAGGAAAAAGTCGCACGGGGCTAGGTCCGGCGAATACGGAGCGTAGGGAATGACAGATCACCTCTGAGATGCCAAATAGTGGGTCACTCGTAAGGCTGTGTGTGCTGGAGCGTTTCCGTGATGCAGAAACCAGTCACCTGATCGCCAAAGTTCCGGGTGTTTCCTCCTCACATCCTCTCGCAGACGCCTTAAAACATCCAAGTAAAAGTGCTGGTTAACAGTCTGGCCAGGGGGTACAAATTCCCGATGCATAATTCCACGAACATAAAAAAAGACAATGATCATTGTCTTCACATTTGACCTCACTTGCCTTGCTATTTTGGTCTGGGAGAGTTGGGAGTCCACCACTAGCTTGACGCTTGCTTGGTTTCTGGGTTATACCCGTAACACCAACTCTCATCCCCTGTAATGACTTTGTTCGAGAAGTCTGGATCACGTGCAATCTGTCTTCAAGTCCTGACACACATTCATGCGGATGGTTTTGTGATCCTTTGGGAGAAGGTGCGAAACAAATTTAGCAGCAACACGTCTCATGTGCAAATCCTCCCCCAAAATCCGCTGGTACGAGCTCCAATTGATTTATGTCGCTGCTGAAATTTGGTCGATCATTTGGCGACGATCCTCGTTGATTATTTGGCGGACCTTTTCAATGTTCTCCTCATTTCGCGATGTTGAAGGGCGTCCAGAACGAGCTTGGTCTTCAACACACATCTCACCACGTTTAAAGCGCCCAAACCACTCGAAAACCTGTGTGCGGCTCATAGCTCCTCCTGGAAAGCTTCCTGAAGCATTTGGTGTGTCTCCATTGACGTTTTTTTAAGCAGGAAACAAAATTTCACACACACTCTTTGTTCTTTTAAAGTTGCCATAACGACTTCGCAGAGGTAACCCGCCTACAGTCAGAGAAACACAATACCACACATGCACGGTCAGCTTTTCACTGACGCCGTCTGCACAGCTGTTTCATGAAGGTTTCTACTGGTCTCTACTAACACCATCTAGCGTGAGAACCCTGCACTACGTCAGTGGCAGCACCCTCGGAGGCCGGTTTCTTTTTGGCTCCCCCCTCGTACTATTTACATCTCAGAGAAAATGTTGGAAGTGTCCACCAGCATCTATGGACCGTTGGTTCCATTTTCTTGGATACGACTGTAGACACTGAAGTTTATATGGATATCTTCAAGACATTTGTGGAGCAGCTGGATGATATCGAATTGAGAGAAGATCATTTCCAGCAAGATGGAGTAAGGTGCCATACATCTAATGACACCAATGTAACCAGTTTCTTTGATAATCGAATAATCTCAAAATGTCTGTCACCCCATGGTTCCCTGACCTAAACTCACCGAAGTTTTTCTTCTAGTGGTATCTAAAATAGAGTGTGCAAGAATAAGCCACGAACAATTGATGTTCTCAAGGAATCCATTCGAACCGAAATAAGTAACATTGGCGAGGATGCTCTCCGTAAAACTTCAGAGAATATGGTGAAACGAGTACAAACAGGACACTTCAAACATTTTCTCTGAGATGTAAATAGTGTAATGTAATCTCCCAATTGTGTATTATATTCTCCCAAAGTTGCACGTGTGTCCTTTTATTGGTTCAAAAGTTATGGCGTGTTGAATTGGTACAGGTTTATATGGATCACACTGTACCAGGATTGCAATGACTCCATGTAAAGTTGATGTGTGAACACAGGCAGTGATTGGTTAAAGGAAGCATAACCTCTCTTATATTGAGCCCTGTGACAAAGCTGAAGTAATGCAGCCTGTAATTAATGAATAATTACGTTGGCGTAGTACGGCATGATATTAACCGTCAGACACTCCCTAGAAAAATTGTCCACTTTTTATTTGTTTACTCTAGATTAATCTAAAGGTCTTGCGGAAAATTATCTCGCCATTAAATTAAGCTTATATTGCAGGTAAGACACGAACCAATTATTAATTTCACCGTTTATATAAATAAAGCGGCTAAACTAGTGTATTTGCATACAGGAACTGTCCAGCGCTAGTACCGCCTACTTCACTCAGCAGTGACCACTCAATGATACACACGTTGGGCCGTGACAGATTTCTTCTCAGTTTCTATTCCCAGAATGATCATTATGGGGCTCTTAATAACCAAAGAACGTTAAACACCAATTAAAACAGCTGATAATGCCTCATTTTTTTAAAAAGCGAGTCTTGAAATCATCATGAAAATAAACTAAACAGAACATTTTTAGAAAATAAAAAAATTAATGAATTCTATGTTAAAGATAGGATCCAAGGGGATTTCCTTGAAAATCATAAAGGACCTTGTAAAATGTTGCACTTAAATATAGTTAAATACAGTTTTATTCCGAATTAATTTAATGTAACGAAACAAGTTTGAGCTGTTTATATCGCAATCTGCTTTTGTTAATCGTGAGGATATACAATGTTATGGCTGCAAACTCGAGAAAATCAAAGGTGATTGTTGAAATATTCATACACTGCTGTTTGTGAAAATTGCAACACCATAAAGAATTATCCGAATAACTTTGTGGAAGTGTAGAAGAATTACAAGCAATAAGTGATTAGGTTTGCAGAGAGAAGGGGTACATCTAGGCTGAGCAGAGCCCTTGGGTGTCAGTCCGACAAGGTCAGTGTTGCGTCCAAAGTAGTCAGTGCAGAGCTGTCAAACAAGGTGGAAACAATAAAATGAGGGGCAGTATGTCTCGTCGACGTCAAAGGGAACCATATCGGTATGTGACAAAGTTCGAACGGGGCAGAACGATCGGTCTCCCTGACATTTCGGCTCGTACAGGGCATGCTGCTAAGACAGTGATGCGTGTGTGCAAGCAGTGGATAGATGAAGGTCGTACGCAGCAAAGAGCTGGAACTGGACCACAAAAAATGATCACAGCGCCTTTTTTGTTGTAATTTACGTCCTCCAACCTTAAGTCATATCGGACGATGAATGAAATGGGTGAAATGATGCTCAAACGAGTTCGGGGTCCATGAAGCTTACAGTTACCCGACATTTGTCTTGAAAGATAAGGGAAAACCACTGAAAACTCTTATCCAGATAACTCACCCTGACCGAGATTTGAACTAGGGACCTCTTAAACGTGAGGCAGGCGATCAGAGCAGGGGATGATTGTCATCTTGTCCATATGGCCATAACGGATCGTACAGCTTCATCCTGTGTTGGCTCGACGCTGGAGCATTGCAACAGGGCGTGTCTTGTCTGCATCTTCGGTTAGTCAGCGTCTGCTGCAGGTTGGACTTTTTGCACATATGCCATTACATCGGCTTCCATTGACCACAAACCACAAGATTCCCGACTGCACTGGGGTGCAGAGTGGCAAAATGTAGTCTTTTCGGATGAGTCCTGCTTCAACGTGTCCAACGGTACCGTGGTGAGCGCAACCTGGCGGGCACCATTGTTGAGTGGCATAGCGGATAAACCCAGGTGTGTTGGTTTGCCCCAAACCATTGGTTACCACAATTAATCTCGCCTCCTTTGAATTGAGGGTACTTTGAACAGCAACCGGTACCTAACGATGGTTGTAGAGCCTGAGATATTCCCCCTGCTTCAGGCATCTCCTCAGGCAATATTTCAACAGCACAATGACTGGCCACATATTGCAAGGAATGTACAAGCCTTCTTCGAAGAGCATCGGATACCATTGCTTCCCTGGCCTGCACCTTCGCCTGACATGTCGCCCATCGAACATCTCTGGAATATGGTTGGTCGGCACCTGATGTCATTGTTCTCCAATAACTAGTGCCACGGAGTTCTGGGCTCGAATACAAATTGCGTGGAGGAAATCCCTCAGGAACATATTCAGAACCTTTTTGATTCAATGCCACGGCGTATAGCAGCTCTAATTGCGGTGCATGGAGACCACACGAAATAGTGAATATTAGGGCTCAAAGGTCATGTACAGATTTGAAAAGTTGCTACTTGTCATGAACCTAACCTGTGTTATTAAATTCATTGAATGCATGTGTTGCCTTTTTGGTGTTGCAATGTTCACGAACAGTAGTGTAGAAAACAGATTTCGGTGTTGTACATGCCCGCCTTGGTAGCGTAGATGGTAGCGTGACTGCCTCATGTTCAAGAGGTCCCGAGTTCGAATCTCGGTTAGGGTGAGTTACCTGGATAAGGTTTTCTCCAGGGTGTTCCCTTATCCTGATAGACGAATGCCGGGTAACTCTAAGCTCCATGAACCCCGGACTCATTTGAGCATCATTTCATTCATCGTTCGATATGGCTTAATGTTGGAGGACGTAAATTACAAAAAAAAAAAAAAAAAAAAAAAATGAATACACTCTTTTATGAATATTTTACATCTTCATGAGTAAAAGTGTCCATCTTGTTGCTTCACAGTTACGTCAAACTAAATAAAAATGAAAAGATCCTCAGCGACTGTCATAAAATTCAGAAACTTTAAATTTATTTGCTCCGCATGTTTAAACCCCATATTTGAAACAAAAGCTTTAGTTATTTTTAAGAAAACAAGTTTTGTTTTGTAATTAATTGAATTTGGAAGATATGTTATTTAAAATTTGAGTTTTTGTTGAAATTTTGGTTTTTGAACCAAACATTCAGGTCTGTACAATACTTTTCATGAGCTTCAAGGGGTCACAAACAGTGGACTTCTTTGAAATCTTTTATTGCCTATCTGTGTAGAATAAATACACTTTCAATTTACTACCAAAAGTAGGTGTACTTTTTTCAATTCACGTCCTCCAACGTTGTCATGTCGGACGATGAATGAAATTTGTAAAATGATGTTCAAATGAGTCCGGGTCCATGGAGGAGCTACCCGGTATTCGTCTCCCAGGATAAGGGAGAACCCCGGAAAAGACCTTATCCATGTAACTCACCCTAACTGAGATTCGAACTCGGAAATGTGTAGTGTTTAACGCCCGCTTTTACTACATACGGCACCGCTGGCGGTGACACTGATGATGCATGAGATGAAGATGGAGCACCGGTGGAATGAGATGGTGGGGGAAACCGGAGGTCCCGGAGAAAACCCGCCCCAACGCCGTGTCGCCCACCACAAATCTCACTTTGCGGTCGCCTGGGATCGAACCCGGGCCGCCTTGGTGAGATTCGAACTCGGGACCTCTTGAATGCGAGGCAGATACGCTACCATCAAGTAGGTGTACTGTATAGTCCGGCGGTTGTATCTCTGGCCCTGACGTTTTGCGATTGCAAGAGGTGGAGGGGCGAGGTTAATAGTACCAACATACAGTAATGAGCAATTGAAAACATATCCTCAAAATTATCTTTAGAACGAAAATATAGGACTATATTAGCTTTAAAACACTGAAATACAACTTACAATTTCATTATCATGCAAGATATTTATTACAACACCACTCTATTCGAATATTTCGTTCACACCTTTCACACACACACTAACAGCATCTGTTGGTAGTACTGGGAATCTCTATATCCGGTGTTGTGGTCAGGAAGTTAAAACTGTCTGCTAGCGCCAATCAGCATTGTCGTTGCTATGCGTGACTCCCGAACCCAACACTGTGTTGCCAGGTTAAATTTGTTTGAGCCACGTGGTTTTAGCTGCTTGCGCTGGTAAACTTTCTTTGCTTATATTTTGCGTGCGTGAATTCCGATTTTTAATGTTGGTAAGTCCTATTATTATCGCTATTATAATAATATGGCTCCTGGTTCGTGTAATATGCAAGTACTGAAATATTTAAAATACGCATTGTTCCTCTGCTTGAAATACCCGCTAAAGAACTGGCAACAGCCTGCTTCCCCCTCTCGAGAAATGTCAGAGCCGGAGATAGAGCGGCCGAACAGTAGTTACCTTAATTAAAATTAAGTTTACGGCCATGGAAACAAGTCGTGGAACTGTAAACTGAGGTCCCTTGAATTTCAAAGTTTAGCAATATAACCCAGATTTGAGGGGCGGGGGGGGGGGGATAGCGGATTGGTTCTACAGGATTAGTTTTCGAAGGTGCGGATTGGGTTTTTAAAAGTTATGTAAGGGAAATGAGACAGAGGCTTATCGTCTCAAAATACTCAAATCATTACTTACGCCCTCAACCCAGTTGTTCTATACTCGAAAGCAGTTTTTATGGAGTTTCCAAAATTTATTTTACCACGGTCTGCAGAGCTAATGTACTTATCTCACCAACACTAAACCCAGATTCGACACCTCGTGGGGACAGTTTACTCATGGAATCCTTTGCTTACTGTGAAAAGATAATTATCAGGTAAGTTTCGGCGCCAAAATCTTGTGTTCATCTGAACCATCATTAATCATCCATTCCTACGTTGTCTTGGCAAAGAAGCGGGCGTTAAACACCACAAAAAGGAGGAGAGGAATACAATTCAGCATATCCCACGCATGAAGGCCAAGGAATTTTTCTGGTGAAGGTTACAAAGCTTAAGGTTGAAGACCTAGCGCGCGAAATATTAAACACCGAAATTGCAAAAATGAACAAGTAATATATAACCACTTCATTACAAAGGCTGAATACCGCTGCATCACAACGTAAATTTTACTATCCATGTGCTGTACAAATAAAGGTAAACATTAATTCCACATATAAATTGCAAAGGCCACTTAAAGTCATTTTATTTTCACACAAATCAAATTATCTTCATAAACCCTTCGAAATGTTCATGCATAGTATTCATTTATCCTCCCCATCTCTTCTCATTCGCAAAGCGTGTTCTAAAGGTACACTTAGGGATTATTAGAAACCTACAACTACCTCTCTCATTTTCTCTTTGCGCATGTGCATTAAGCCTTGTCAGGGTTTATTTATTTCTCATGTGACATTGGCGACATTCCTTGGCATATGCACACATAGTCTTAGGATTAAGATTATTATCCGTATTAGCGCATACATTTTACCTCCAGCCATTTGCAGCTAATGGTGTTCTTAACTCTTGTCTTTATTTTCCTGGTCATTAGTTTGGTCGCTCGTGCCGACATCTTTGTATCCCGAGCTGTGTTACCTGTTCTCTAATTAATGTATGTTTGACCCTTGCGCGCTGAATTATCCATTTATCTCAACAGAAACACAAAAAAGCACATCTTCACTCAGGAGAGCTTTTAGGCTTGTTGGAACATGCAAGCGAGACCCAAAGATTAGGTTGCAGGTTATCCAATGAAGAGACACATCTCGCGCGCAGCATCTTAATTAAATCTATTGTGGCTAACTCTCCAGGTGCTGAAGTGAAGGAATTGCAGGAGACTACAGGCCACAGAGGTCCACAAATATTCAGGTTTGAAGAACACATCCCTTTGATGGAGCCTTCTGGAGAGGCCAATGAACCACCCAAAGATCTAGCAGCCCTCAGTGTCCTTTTTCCTCTGAGCAAGCATCTGTGATCTATCCAGCACTACCGTACACCACAAAACGTATAATCACAACTGAAAGATGAAAAGGAAATGAAGTAAAGCGGAAATGGTGCAAAGAAAATCTTGGTAGGTATTATTTCGGAGGGGACTCGGCACGGAGGTCCATTGCACCTATGCCCGCCTCGGTAGCGTAGATGGTAGCGTGTCTGCCTCACGTTCAAGAGGTCCCGAGTTCGAATCTCGGTCAGAGCGAGTTACTTGGATAAGGTTTTTCCGGGGGTTTCCCTTATCCTGAAAGACGAATGTTGGGTAACTCTAAGCTCCATGGACCCTGGATTCGTTTGAGCATCATTTCACCCCTTTCATTCATCGTCCGATATGACTTAATGTTGGAGGACGTAAATTACAAAAAAATGCACCTATGCCCCCAAGTGAGGCATCTCCGGGGAGGAAATATGAAGTGAAAGGAGACAGAGGGCGACTATACCAAGGAGCTACAACAATGTAGAGGGGAGAGCCTATACATAGCCTACGGGCTAGAGAGAACTGTAAAATCCAAGGTCAAGGGGGTGGTTATAGAAATCGAAGCCGGGACTTACCTAATGCGAGACTAACATACAGCGGAGCCATCTCGCTCGGTAAGCGAGGCCTAAAAATACCATCTTCGAAAACGAAGTTGTGACATTATGGCTCCGCATACAAAAAGAAATTCTGTTATATTTACAAATTGTTAGAAAAGCTTATTTTCTAGCAACGTTATTTCAATTGAAATCAACATTTTTAGAAATAGTTTAATTACACATTTCTTTTTAGGTAAGTGGAATGTAGAGCAATGAATAAGTAGTCAAACCTTTTCCCCAAGGGGCCTACTATGGTAGGTACGGTTGGCGAACTCAGGGTCCCGAACTTGGCTTAATAAACCCAGAAGATGATCTTCCTACGTCGCTCATTAGAGATACAGGGCTATATAACTAAAACTGTAAAGTGAGGAGATAATACAATAAACCTTTTGGTTTTCAGCGTTAAGGGCATAGAACCTGTCTCCTTTATGATAGGTCAAACCTTAAATCGCTGAATTCTGACTTCTACCTCCTCTCTTTGCATGGCCATGGGATACAATTGAATGCCCCTTGGTACTTCAAAAAGGAATAACTAATTAGTCGCAATTAAAATCATTAATAATGAATATGTAAAAAATTAATTCCATAGATAATTATTATTACATATTAATTACTGTTTTAGCAACATTACTTGACGTGTAATAAAGTTTCATCTCTTATGGTTCATAAGTAATACAACATTTCTTGAGAATGAAAAGAGCCTAATGCAAGCTATTCTTAGAAAATTCAAAGTATGCATTCTATATGTTATGAAAATATTTAAAATTTTGATCGTAGTCCCTAGAGACATTTTTAAAAATAGCAATAAATAGTAACTATACTTTTGTGAAACCATACTGTTAGTTTATAGTGAAATTTTCTAAAACTGCCCTTTTGGGATTCAGTCCACCTCAAAATCCCCTATTTCTGGTGAAATATTAATAATGATTTTTGGGCAGAATTCAATACGATCTTCATTTACCGTATAGTGTATAGAGAAAATAAAAACTACTATCAACCAAATTAACAGAGAAGAAAATTATCTTAAATTAGGATTAAAAGTGCAGAAAGAAGCAACCGCATTACAGTTCATTATTCTGGCGATACACTCTCGTGATTACAAAAGTAAGGAATTTATTAGATGCTTTTCTTTGTGAAACACTTGACATACGATTTAAACCTCCAAAAAACTAATTTGTGAAGTCTTAAAAACGGAGTCATTGAGGGAAACATCCTTATGACTTAAATCTAAGACCAAAAGAAAGGAAAAGGGTGGGAAATGTGGAATGTTAGAACGAACCTATAAATATTTGACAGTCATTTATTTATAGGTTTTCCACTTTACAGCAGTTCCTGCTTTCCAGAGATTCCTGTCGTTCCATTGTCCTTCTTCCAGTCCTCTCTTCTTCATATGACCACATATTTCCTCGTGCCACGTTCTTCTGGCTCTTTCCCGCTTTCTTCTGCCTGGCACTTCCCACTTTAGGACTTTTTTGGGCCATCGTTCTTCCGGCATCCGTTGTACATGTTGTACCACTGTAGAGCTCTACTGTACATTCTGTCTATAACAGTTTCCAGTGCGCCCATTTCATGTCTAATGTACGCGTTTCTGTCATGTTATGACCTTGACATTCTCATACTTCTTCGAAGTCCGCCCATTTCTGTCGCTAATATTCTTTTCTGCATTCTTCCAATTAATGTCCAACTTTCGGACCCATATGTAAGTATACTTTCTATTTTTAAAATTCGTTGTTCATTTTAATGGCATTTATTTTTAATCCGCCTACTTCAAATGCTCTATGCCTATTGATCAGTCCGACTTTATCTCTTTTTGCAGGAAACGTAAAAATGGATTTTTATGGAACCGGTTGTCAGTCCTTTGCCAACCTTTAGTTTGACAGTAATGCAGTTGTTTGTATTCCCTTAATATTTAAAACGAAACGTGTGATCTATTTTTGGAAACGTTTGTCTTGATTAATGAATACAAAAATAACTTCAGTAAGAACAGTTTACAGAAGAGAGAAAAACGGAAGAGGGCATGAGATAGGAATGTGAAAGTAGCACATCAACTTTTCTTATTTTGTAAGCTTGTAAATTTAAAGCATGTGGAAAGTTCGTGACCTGCTGCATGCTTCTCATGCCAGCTGTATGTTCTGTTCGGAATTAAGACGAAAGCCCAAGGTTTGCGGAAAGATAATACATATATACACACAAAAGACAACCCAAGTGCAAGAATGCAAGCAACATCTGTCCGGGTCGTGACCTCACGTGACGGGCGCCATGCGCTAGCAGAACACGTTCCCTTTGTTGTTTTCACGTAGCGTTTCGCTACACCGTTTACTTTCATACATCATTATGTAACTGCACAATGGAACCAGTGTTTATGCAAAATAAGTGATGTTTCCGCGAAAATAATTTCAGGTTCATGAGTCTCAAAGCCCGAAATTGTTTTTCCAACCCTTTTGAAACCTGTTTTATTGAAACACCATATACATTATTTCAGTTCCAGAATATGTTCTACAGGAGAGAAATAAAGCAATTTTCAGCTATTTTAAAAATATTAAGTTATCAAAACACACCTTTGGAAGGTATCCGGAGACGTGTGTCAGTCCAGTTCGAGACAAAATATGTCTCTATCGCATTAAACAATACATTTATTATCCAACAAAATGTAATCAAACTGTTAGTATGAAGTAAAAATATCAAAGTAAAAAGTTATTAACAAGAATGTTGAGTTAGTACTTTCAGATAGTAAAGGATGCTCGATTTTCCGTTTATTACAAACAGCAATGTCCAACCTTTCTCTTATATTCTAGTGACCTCACCTTGCCACTCTACTCTACCTCCGTTATGTGAATGAAGCATTTGTGCTTCAATCATGCAGGTAAACAAGCATTAGATAGGTTTGTTTTTGAAGTTCCTGTATGCATCTTTGCTAAGTGAATAGTAGGTGCAGGCTCATTCCCCTCTTTCGTGTAAAGATATTTATTGCTGTTAATAGTTTGACAGTATGTGTCATCTTGTACTTCCATATAGATGGATCTTATTTTTGATAACACAGGTGTTTTTAACTTTACGGTAATAAAATTCTTGAATACTCTCTTAAAAAAATTAAAGCAAATCCTCCACTTCCATACTCAACATTAAAACCTTCAGTACCGCATAGGCATCGACTGCCAAAAGAACATGTCCTACTTAGGAGTGAATAGCTTTATGGTACAAAAATGTTTGTGCATCTTCAACCTAGTTCTCGTTTTTGATCAGTCAAAGAACTGAAGTCTCTACAGAGTGTGTTCGAAATATGAACGTAACTTTTCTGGATATTCTATAACAGGTCTTGAACCCTGTATGTCACTGACCAAAATTCTGGTTCATGATGATAATCTACACTATTAGAAGACATATTTTAATTTGTGTCAAACATGATAAACGTGGCTTAAAACCATCCTACGCTTAATAAATAATCGTTAATAATTAAATCGGGAGGAAGCTCTAAGTAACATAATCGGGGAGGCATGGAGAAAAATGTAATAGCTTTGCATACGGAATAAGGCGTGCTGAAGAGTTTAGAACGTGCTGGGCATTTAAAATGTCTACAGTGTACACAGGATGTAGGTAACGCCCCCTAACCATAGTAAATAGAACAAGTATGCGCGCGCGCGTGTGTATACACCAACTAAAACTGGCTAAAAATCCTACTCTTTACGTGAAAAATGCTTATTTACTAAGAAATCCTCCAGCGAATAAATATAAGATTAAAGGTATATAGGTTGTTTTTTCTTTGTATAGCACGTGCACCCCTATATTCTTGGTAACATTATGTATATAACTGTAAAACCAGTAGAGATAGGTGAAAACTTACTTCATAAAAATTATGGAGGCTTCAAAAACGTGCACTTTCTTTTAAATAATTTTCTTCTTGCTTGTAGCTTTAGGACTTCGCGTTTTATTTCCTGTTTGGTAGGAATGTTCAGGCTACACTGAAGTCGTAGATCTCTTCGTTTATTTCTCATCAGGTTATACAAAGTAAATTCAAAATGTGAAGTCCAGCATACACACTGCAAGCATTTTCTTATTTGTTCCATTTAACACCAATGGTAATATCGGCGGCCGTTCTCCTTTGGAACATATGGATGGTGTTAACTCGTATTCGTTGAGTTTTAATCAATAGATCACGCACACATTCGCACTCTCATTCATACTTCCAGACTCTGGGGAAGATGAGCAATTACCCTGGACGGAGAAAAATCCCCACCCCGGGAATCGAACCCGGGACCTCTAGCACGGCAGGCAGGTGCTCTACCGACTGAGCTATGGGGCCAGCCACAGCAAGCTTCTGTTTGAACATTTGACTGACCTACTAGCATGCCGCATATATCAAAATATAACGAAAGGCATATTGAAGCATTTCGAAAAGCACTTACCATGATCAGATGGAAGTTCTAAGTAGGTGGTTTAAAGTTATCTGAACTTAGACTTTTGACTGCAAAGAATGCAAAACAAGAGGCCAAGGGTCAGTAACAGGCAGGTAAAACCCAGTCCAAATGGTGCCTGTAACGCCATAGTATGTACGAAAGTGGTTTGTTATGTAGGACGTTCTTGTGTTTAGCCCAGTAACAGTTCAACCTTTTTTTCTTCCCTTCTTTAGTATTAGGAAATTCCTATAGTAGTCATAAAAATTAACGAGAAATAGAAAAAAAAACAGACGTTTAGAAACACACAAAGGCTTGAAAGCAAATTGTAGTGCGATAGAGAAAGTTTTAACCAATTGGTTGATATTTTTCCCCCTTGACATTTACACCTCTTCAGTACAAGCATCTTTTGTCAAATCCGTGGTAAGTATGAATGCCCTTAACGAGGATCTCTCTGATGAACTTCCCTAATGCACTGATATAATATCTAGAAACCGTTTGTATTTAAATTATTTTTTTTAACAAGTCGTAGGTACTGGGACTCGTATCAGGGGAACATGAAGCATATTCTAATCCTTCACAATTCCGTAGCAAGTCAGGGGCTACTCCTGCACCATGACAATGAGCATTTCATGTAAGATAAAAGGTGGATTGTTTCTCATTTATGCTTCCAGACACTAGGAAGGACGGAGTATAATCCCGACTAAAGAAGAATGCTTATCCTCTAAATTTGGAAGATAGTATGCTAGCCAACAGACTCTGCGTGCATTTTCGAACCGATACGTACCAATCTGATGGTGCCGCAGTTATTTCTCCATTATTCTTGAAAGCGTATGGACCAATTGATTATTTTAGAGGAAGACAGCTTCGAGAGTTGTGACGTATTTCAGCCGGAAGAGAGGCCTGCAGTGCATGTGACGTCAGGTAAGAGCCGTGTAGCGCCAAGTTGCCTATGTAAATGGCGCTGTGAGTACATAATCTGAGGGTTCAGTCAGGTGCGGCACACTCGATGACAACAATGTAGCTGCTACGTGCCAAACGGAACTGTTAAATTTACAATGTGACGGTTTATTGGAGGACAAATATACACACAAGAAATATTTGGCTGATTTTTACAAGAATGGCCCCCAAACCAGATTTCCGAGGTTGTATTCACTTGCCGCACGGACATTGTGTATGTTTGACTCGACATATGTGTGTGAACAATTTTTTTCTGTTATGAAATTAGCTAAGTCCAAACCAGGAAGAACCTTGTCGTATCACAATCTAACATGCAGCCTTCGAGTACAAATTTTCCAGACATTACGTCCTCCCATTGATTAACTAGTTAAAGAAAAACGGAACAGAACGTGTCAGAAAATGTCCGCGTTATTTTGTTCTGAATGGGTCTCCTCTAACTTGCAGAGAAAATTACTCTGTTTTATTTTATTTACTTTATAACATGCCTGATCTTAGATAAACTACGAGTTGAAGTTTTATATATTTTCTCATAGCACAGAGCTAAAATGTAATTGCTTATAAACTGTGACCAATTATGTAATTAATGCAGTCAGCATTAATGTTACAACACCCACGATGAAAGTTGTTAAAAAAGTTTTCTCGAAAATTGGTCATTCGTGTTTATCATTTGCCAAACATTGACAATCGTATATGATAATCATGAGAGTATTTCAACTTACACGTATGAAAGCATAAATCTAAATGTGATATCATCGTTTCACTTCAATCCAATAAAGCCAAAGCTGTAGTCCAGAATGAAGACGACTTCTTAAAAGTCATTCTTACTCTTTACACATATCCTGAACTCGCTTTTTGGTCGGTCGGTTCTACGGTGACCGGTGGATTCTTGTTGGTGGCTGATACTCTTCTTAAGCTTTGACCCAATTAATGAAGATCTGACCAATCAGAATTGCATAATAACTTCCCAGATTAAAATACACGTAAAACGCGTCGTTATTCTTAAAATATGCTTATAGGAAAATCCCCCGTTGCCCATTCAACTAACTGAATCGTTAATAAATGGCAGAAATGAATCTACAAATTGTGTAAACAGTGGTGTACTATGTCAAATATAAAATTGCAGCCAACTCATCGTCTTGTTTCTGCCGGAACTCTGCACCTTCACTGTCGTAGTGGCATACTTGTTGATTGTTTGTGCTGGCATTCGTTATATTGACGTTCTATTGAGGTTTGTACAGTTATGTTCATTCTTGTCAATGACAACGATACAATGTAGCAATGCATCCCCATTGTGGTATATGTAGGTGAAGTTCAGCTACTCGTACTGCGTATTGGTTCATCTTTATGCTTCTGTCAATTTTATGACATATCCAACGGACTGCAATTTTTTCCATTTGGAGGTTTTCCTTTAAGATATGCCACATAGTTTAATGTGTATCAGATCTGATGGATAATAAATGTAAGTCTTGTGATGGGAAACCTTGCAGTAACTGTTTTCGCGCAAGTTGTGCCCTTATTACCACCGAAATGCAGGCACCTTGTACGTTAGAGCGCTGTTGCCAAAAGTGCTAAGTAAACCTTGATTAGATTGACAAACACTTCTACTTTAATGTTTAGACAATCATTGCTCACACATATTTAGAGCAGTATAAAAAACATTTTACACCTAACCATACATGTATGTTGTCACAGCAACCGGTTTTATCATACAATGTATCGACAATATTTCCAAATGCGATTGCCAGTTGTCTTGTAAGACATGTGAATGCTCATAACCCACTCTCGGCGTGCTGCCATTACTTTATTTATGACGCACATGTAGAATCTACGAAGGAAAGTCAACGTGTTTTAACTTCTCAACGTTTTAGTTGTAATTAAGGTCCTCCAACGTTAAGTCATATCAGGTGATGAATGAAATGCGTGAAATGATACTGAAAAGATCGCAGAGTCCATAGAGCTTAGAATTATCCGACATTCATCTTTCGGGATAAGGGAAAACCCCGGGGAAAACCTTATTTAGATAACTCACCTGACCGAGATTCGAATTCGGGACCTCTTGAATGTGAGACAGGTACGCTATCTTTTCACTACAGAGGCGAGCCTTCTCAAAACTGTGTTTACATATTACCGTTTAGAATATAGAAATGCTCACAAGAACCTTTTTGCACTTCCTGTAAGTATAAATTCTCGTTAAGTTCACATTCAAAGTTTCTTGCACCCTCAACTTGATTAGTTCTTGCTATAAGTGCAGCACAGAGAAAATTTCTAACATTGATGTATTTGTTTCCAAACCTGTACTGAAAATGCAGCAAATACTGATAATTAAGTAGCTGGGAACACATATTTGGTAATCCACGAAAACCAGAATGTACAGGCGCCAACGTGACTTGCCTTGCAGATAGTGATAGTATAGCTATCGATTGTATCGAAGTATTGCATCCGGGTTGTTGTGGAATATAATTTATGACCAAAAGCCTTACAATTAAAGCTGGCAAGGGCCTCCGGGCGTACAGTGTTAACAAGAGCATCTTTTCGTTATCCCACCGACGAAGATGCCACGTAAAGGCAGAACAATGAGACCGTTATATCTTATTCCGAATTATTTGACTCTGTGGTCATCCTAGGGTTGTAAATAACAACAAGACATTTATACCGCCTCTGACTCACACCACATATGAGTCATGAGAACGGGTGACTGCATAATTCATTTTCTTGCCTAACAATTTGATTCGGATGTCCGCTGCGTAACACGCGAATGTTCGTGTCACTTCGCGTTTTTTTTGCAAACCTGACCTTTACAAAAATAGCTGACAGGGATAAATGACACAGTTCCCAAAGTTTTGAAATTGATATATTTGTGTTTTTGTTTTTCAAATGGAACATCACAAGAACACAGCTCGGTTATCATATTGAACATAACAGAATGATAAAACTATTTTAAAATGCAGAACCATATTCGCAAATAAGAAACGAAATACGCATAGTAAATGTATTTAGGGACAATGCTATTTTAAATTATTACTTATTCTTGTTTCACCAACTATAACAGACGTCGTATATCTATCATATTTTAAAAAATATCACTGCTAGTTAATGTGAAAGAGTTTAACAATCCCAATTTTGTTTGTTTAATGTAGTTTTCACTGCACAAGTGAACAAATTTATGGGCTACTATGGCAATTAATGTATGGAATAATAAGTAAACTAAATAGGTTCTCAATAATTATTTGCATAAGCGAAGTATACATGAATAATATTAGTACTTCATTAGAAGCTATTTTAATACGTATAATTAATAAGTCACATATCAATAATTAATATATTATTATTTATAAATGATCAAAGTGGTATAAAATATGCTCAAATGGATCTGGCGCCTTAATGTTATCCGATATTCATATTTTCAGGAAAAGGAAAATTTGAGGCAAAAAGTGTCATCCTGGTAACTTTCCTTAAGCAAGAATCAAACTCCTGACCTTTTACCCCTACACTATGCAAGTTATGAGAGTAACGTAATTATTGAATTTTCTTGGAATATTTAATAAAACCCGTGAAATAAGTTAACATATTTTTCAATAAATGAACAATTAAGCTTCAAGTACGGGTCCTACAGCTGTAAATTTCCGCACGTCGATCTACTTAACAAAAATTAAAGTTGGCGCCACACATGTAACACATCTGTATACTGTGTTTACCTTTCTCGTGTTAGCTTTTTCAGTCTAAGATATTTGCAGTATGCTGTGTAGATATTGGCCTTTCCACTTCACAAACTTTCATTTATTTATTTTATGTTGCGCAACTTGATGCTATTTCCGTTTAGATTTAACATTGAATTGATTCCACTTAAAACAATTTCATCAAGTATACCTCATCGTAAAGAATATTACATAATTACTCAGCAATAATATAATGTAGGTAACAGCTATTATTGACATTCAAGTCAGGATTGTTGATGTATGGTACGGGGGAAAGAAATTTCTGATTGAAAACTGCTTTATTGTTCACTTTCTTCTCGGGCAGCAAGACAGGTGAAAAGATTAGATATCAACGTTTCGGGAATGTGCATCTCTCCCATCATCAGGATATTTATAAAATGTTATAAATACAATTGAAACACTGGATATAACACAAATATAAACAGACAAAACACTATCAAAATTTCCATTACTGAACAAAAGACTGTTTCAGTAAATTAAATGCCAGGCCAGAAGATGGCGTGAGTATAGAAAATTGTGTCAAAGAAACGTAACTACTTAACATGATTATCAAGCTGTATTGATCTTTAGTTCTTAATTCGACGGATTTCCATTTTTAAGGCCGGTTTCCAAGAGGAGCTGAAATGAAATCCAGCATCACGATTAAGCGTGCTCCTTTCAGAGGAAATCGCCAAAGCCTCCTTAACTCTCCCCCTTCCAGTAACTGTTGCATATTGCCAAGATGGTCGTCTCCCGAAAATTGGCTCTATGGTCGTTATTAAAACGATAACCATAATTGTGGTTGTTCTATACTCACGCCATTCTCCTGGCCTGGAATTTAATTTGCTGAAAACAGTCTTTTGTTCAGTAATGCGAATTTTGATAGTGTTTTGTCTGTTTATATTTGTGTTATATCCAGTGTGCATATTTTTCGCCAGGAAAGCTTCATATCTTATTTTGCTTTATTCTTCAAAATATTCTTCTTTATGATCAATACACTTTCGCATTCATTTGAACCATCTGTCAAAGTATTTATTCTAATCTTCTTGAGATACCTCCAAAACTTCGTGTTTGAAGGCATCAACGGCTTCTTCTGCCGCGGAAAATCGTCCACACAATTTATTCTTTATGTTTGGGAACGAAAAGAAATCACTGGGTGCCAAATCAAGACTGTATGGCGAATGACTCGTTAAGTAGATTTTTTGAGCCTTCAAATATTCTGTAGCTTTTCAGCCCGCCTCGTTAGCGTAGATGGTAGCATGTCTGCCTCACGTTTAATAGGTCCCGAGTTCGATTCTCGGTCAGGGCGAGTTACCTGGATGAGGTTTTTCCGGGGTGTTACCTTATACTGAAAGACGAATGACGGGTAGCTCTAAGCTCCATGGACCCTGGACTCATTTGAGTATCATTTCACCCCTTTCATTCATCGTCCGATATGATTTAACGTTGGAGGACGTAAATTAAAAAAAAACAACCTCTGTAGTTAGACGAGATGTGTGTGAGCTCGCATTGCCTTGATGAAGAACGATCCTACGATTCTTGTTGGTTTTCCTTACTTCACCGAAGACTTCCGGCAAACAAATGGTTGTGTACCATTAGGCATTGATCGTTGGAAGTTCCTCTAAAGGCACTGTTGCCACATGGCCAGTTTTGATGAAAAAGCAGGCGAAAATTTGCTTC
This sequence comes from Mantis religiosa, assembly GCA_030765055.1. Taxonomy (NCBI): domain Eukaryota; kingdom Metazoa; phylum Arthropoda; class Insecta; order Mantodea; family Mantidae; genus Mantis; species Mantis religiosa. The sequence continues at coordinate 127,404,564 of CM060952.1, read as the reverse complement.
GAAGTGCTTCTAGTGCGAACAACTTTTGTTGGATTTGCTTCATCTTGAAACACCCATACATCGACTGCTGTTTACGTTCCGACTCATACGCTAGTTCCATGATTCGTCACCTGTTACAATCTTATATACGTACGAATATTTTGAGGCACCGCCATTGTATTTCTTGAGCATTTTTGTACGCCAATTGACACGAGCATCTTTTTGAGATTGCGTCAAATTATGTGGGATCCAATGAGAGCAAACCTTTTTCAGAGATAAATAATCCTCCAATATTTTATATATACTGGTGGAATTAATGCCTAGGGTTGCCTCAACTTCACAATATGTTGCATGACGAACTTGTATTATTAGTTTTTGCACAGCATTAATGTTCTCTGGCACAACAACTGATTTTGGACGTCCTTTACGAACTTTATTGAGAGAACGCGGCCACAATTAAATTCGTTATACCGCGTTTCACAGTGGCAAAGGATGGAGCTTCGACGCCAAATGTGAAGTTAGTTGATCGATACACTGTTGTCTTGAAATACACGTCGAATGTCGTAATAAATCATTGTACGAACATCTTCACGAATTAATTCCATGTTTTTGTTGAGACACTTTTTGAGTTAATGTAAACAAAACAAATGACGGTGTATTGACAAAATGACTGAAGATTATGGTCAACAATGTCAAAATTTCCATTGGAAACGTCAGATAGCACATACAATATTCAGCGTTACCAAGGCTCAAAATATACATAGTGCCCCGTGCTTTTTAGACCCGATTGGTTTTAAATTAATGACGAATAAGGAACAGCCCTTGAAGTTATATGAAAAGTTTAATTTTAAAGTGTAGGCATTATGAATTCTACATATTTTTGCAGCAAGCAAATGCAATTTTGTATAACTCATACCTTTAAGTTTTAATCCAAAAGTAAGCAACATATATGATTTAACCAACACTAATTCACCGAAGTTATTATGCAAAAAGACGATTAAGGCGATGAAGATGATGGGTGGTTCTGCCTTAGGAATACCTAGGTCATGGGTGGCGATCACGATTCACTCAAGGGCACACTACTCGGTAATGCTGCAGTATAAGGATATGACAAGTCATAAGTTTGTGTGGCGACTATAACTGTTTAAATTATGTCGCGTTAACTGTTACAAACAACGGTTAACGTTTTTATTTTGTGATTATTATTACTATTCGCAGTAATTGGTGTTCCATCTCCTTGCAAGAAAAAATTTTTACTCTGAAACAGATTGGATTACAGCGGCAGATCATGATCGCAACAGAAATTACACCCTAGAAGATTTAAAATTACAAATGTTATCCACCCAACATGGTTTTCTAAACATGTATTCACTCCACAAATGACATAAAATGTATGTTATATGATTCTATGTGGAAATGTACCATGTGAAATTCTATTTATGAACCTACATCCAAAAATTTTTACGCGCTAGAATCTTCAAAGTAGAAAGGAGTAAAAATCTGAACAGTCCGTGTCAAGCTTTGTATTCTTTAGTGAACTGTTCACCAGTGATATTGCATCAGCTGTTTCTCCAGCACAACACTCCATATCTACACGCTAGTGTTTATCGCATTATTCTGTTTAGTAGTTTCATACTTTACATTCATTTTTATGGTTAGCGTGAAGTGGGAATTACGATACAATGATAGCTTTGGTCACAATTGTAGAGTATACGGAGATAAATCATATCCAAGGGACGTCCGAAGGAATGGAAGCGAGGTTTGCCGGCTCTATCAACAACGTTACCCAACAGGCATCGTCCAGCCCACTCCATGTTTCGATTGGGTAGGCGTTTGAAGTGAAACAGGGCTCTTAATTTTAATACACTTTTTTATAAAATGAATTGTTGAGCTGTTATATGATGTTTCAATTAAGTTAGTACATCTTAAACCCGGGGAGGAAATAAGTTTCAAATAAAATGACATGGGTATTATAGTTTCAAAGCCATCTGAATGAATACTGTTAAAAATGGCAACCATCATTACTAAATCAGCCTTCTCTGTGCAGTACCATGAACAAGGGTGGTATTAGCTCACTTGTGGAAGAAACAGATTACAGGAAGAGACCCCCCCCCCCAGATAGATGACTTACTGAGTTTGTTGAACATTTTCAACTGGTATCCTTAAAGGGCGTTTTGACTTATGGCTATCCAACTTTTCGTTTTCTGTTCTCTTACTCTCCCTCCTTCCCTCCCTCCTCCCTCCCTCCCTCCCTCCCTCCCTCTTTCCTTCCTTCCTCTCTCTCATACGCACGTACGTTTTTCTTTTCACCAGACGTCTCTAAACAATAATCCCACTGAATCTCTTTAATTTTTTTATTGAAATATTGTCCATATGTCCTGTGCTGTAGCGTGTTGGGCTACAGCTCTGTGCTTTGGTTCCCTGCGTCCGGAATCGATCCCACCCCAAGGGGTGCGGATTTTAAGTCCGGGGTATAGGATCGGTGCCCACTCAGCATCGTGAGGAAATTGAGGATCTATGCTAAATAGCAAACCTTGTTCTAGAAAGGAAACTTTCCGGCTGGGCGTGCCGAGACTATGACCACATCTCCCCGTTTCGGTTGGATGATCCCCCACCTCTGCCTTGCGTATGTGGGCGTGAGGCCGTCAGTCGGGCTGGCAGGCTAAGGTCCACTTTGGACTATTACCAATGGGTTACATTACTGTCCCTATACCTACCATAGATGAGCCATAGAGAAACTAAATATTTTTAACCATATAAGTACTTTTCCATTATAGAAAATAAGGGAAAAGTAACTTCAGTAAGTACTAAGAATAAATAACATTTAAACAAATTAAAATATTTTAGTTTCTGTAGAAGGAAGAGGAATTATTCACTCCACTCAAAAAACTGTTATCCATATTTCACCAAAATAGTTGTTTTTAAGGTCCCCTGAAAGATGTCCGTGTATAAGAATTTCAGATAACATGTAAACAGACGAATTGCTACACAAAAATGTACATCTCTAAATAATACGATTAATTTCAAACAACGTTTTACTTTTGTATCATCCATCTCCGAGATAACAATTTATATTGCTTTGAAGAGTTCAATACTTGGTCAACTTTTAGAATTTCAGACAGTAAATAGCGTCTCATTAATTATGCATTTCCGTTGTTTCGAACAATATTCTCCTTTGTGAACGCAACGAAATTATTTGGATTCAGTCCATTTATCTGAAATATTAGTATCAATCAACTGATCGAATCAGTAACTCACTATTGGTATTGCGATGTACATAGACATTGGCGTTAACATCGTAAAATCGTTTCACTGTCTGATATTCTGAACATTCTCATTCATTAACGACCTATGAATAATCGATTATGAAATTCCCTTTTGAAGATAACACATAATTTACAGTTGCTTTACAAGTTACTGTATAACTTAATTCCTAAAGAAACAGATACGGTAGAAACAAGGTTTAACATTGGGCAGTGAGAGAACTGACTAAGAGAAAAGGTTTAACGGCAGGAAATAAAAATGTCATTTGTGTTGGTCTAGTTGATAAAAAATGTAATTTCCTCTTTGGCGTATAAAATCAAATATTACGAAACAGTTCATGAAAGCACTGGACAAGAATGGTTTGTGTTTCAAATAAATTAGCAGCAAATTTTCTGTTATGTCTGAAGCTGAGATAAAAGAGGGTATATTTAATGAACCTCACAAAAAGAATGTTAGCAAACAGCAACAGTGGTGTACTGTCAAAGAGGTAGTCAATAAGTTTACACAACTCTCTGATCAAACCTATTTGGCAATTTGGTTGCTCCATATGGGGCTCTGCTGCAGCATCACAAGTTAAAAGATACCAAGTAATCCAGAGCAGATACATAAGATTGATCACAGGTGCTCCATGGTATGTTAGCAACACCACACTTCACACGGACCTGGACATACCAGAAGTGATGGATGTCATTAGGACAAGCTACACCAAACTGTTGCCAATCATCCAAATCCACTGCTACAAGACGTTTTACTACACTCCCTTCCACAACCGCAAAATAGAAGACTAAAAAAAAAAAAAAAAAAAACGACACAACGACCTGCTCATTTAATATCATGTGTTTTCTATGTATGATAAAGTGACCTTTTGATTATAATATAATGTGTGTTAATATTTAAATTTTTATGTTGTAAAATGTAACTAATGAAGGACACATGTTTTAAGCGATATAACATTAGTCTTGCTCATAACTACAAGTATCATAATATATTTGGATACAATAAAGTTTATCGACAGTTAAAAAAAGCGAGAGATCTGATTACAATAAATTATGAGAAATATATTACAAAAACTTGTACTCGCATGTAAACTATGTTCCTCATAATTTGGTATTCCCGAGAGATGAACAAGGTGAATGATTTCATCAAGAAGTGAAGAACATGGACAGGATATCTGGGTCGATGGAACACTGCAAGCGGACTACTGTTGGTGCTTGAAAAAGGTAGTTCCCTAATCACGACGTAAACGTAAATCAGCGCAACCAACCTTCCGGCCAAGGAAAAAGTAACTTCACTCCTTATTTTGAAAATATATAGGTATTTTTATATATTTATTAACCAGAAGTTTGCTTTTGTATTCATTTTGTAACATACGATTTTTACATATATTATTATTTTGAAATTATTATTTTGTTATTTGTGAAAAACCCTCCGTGATTGATAGTATTAGATAGCATTATTCAGTTTAGCACACCAAAATAAGTTAATATCACCTTTCAGATCGCAAAGTAACTTCACTCCTTATTTTGAAAATATATAGGTATTTTTATATATTTATTACTCAGAAGTTTGCTTTTGTATTCATTTTGTAACACACGATTTTTACATATATTATTATTTTGAAATTATTATTTTGTTATTTGTGAAAAGCCTTCTGTGATTGATAGTATTAGATAGCATTATTCAGTTTAGCACACCAAAATTAGTTAATATCACCTATCAGATCGCAAACCGACGAACAAAAGTTATATTTTGCAGTTAGTGTAATTGTAAACCGTAAGAAAGAGACAAATCTTACTATCCAAACAGTTTAGATCTCATAAAAGCACCAAGTTGACAAGGTCATACATTTAATGTATATGTGTGTATGTGAGTATGGATGGTAGGGTGGGGTTATACCTTACGGAGATATTCCTTCTTATTGGTTTGAATTATTTAAATTCAATTGCTCAAGTCGAAAGCCTTTATTCTGTTCCCTTTCTTTAATTTCCTTTTCTTTTTGTTCTTCTCCTTCTAATGGAAAGAGAATGGACTTACAAAGCCACCACAGAGAGACCAGCTCTTAAAAGATTTGACTAATACTTAAACCTTCTAATTTTTTTCCCACTCTACCTATAAAGAAATACGCCATAAAAGCATTTCTACAAATGCATATCTAACATGAAGTATAGAAATAAGTATTTATAAGAATAGTTTGTTGAAGTATGGGTGGAGAAATCATGTGAATGTAAATGTTGGTTTCTCTAATTGCTTCTATTAGTTATCCGCATGCTTAGCATGGAGGACTTGCCTCTGGTGATACTGAGAGCGGATTAAGCTATCTTTCAACTCTTGCAATAAATTAGAAAGCAGACTCGTGCGTACGTGTGTTGAATATTTTAGAGCTTTGTTGAGAAGCGTCGGAAACTGTGTTTTCTGACTCCCATGCTATACCAGTATATAGTGAAGATAGATTTGTAGGAAGCATCACAAAAGGAAATAAAAGTTGATGACGTGTGTCACGATCAACATAAGCAAACCTTGTTTTTTAAGACTGGTGCATAGGAATAAGGGTTAATAACCCGGGGCTCCCAGGGTCATCTGCAACGCGATTTGTTTTTGCAAAGTGTTCCTCATGCGGGTTGTTGAATGCTGACGTGATGAACAGCAGGTAAATTGTTGATCTGCCTCTCAGATCTAGCGATGCTGTTATATTACAGATAAAAACGCGCCTCTGGCAACACTTTTAATGCCTTCTTGTGTGCGTTGTGCTCCTCATAATGGGGCGTGTTGCGGGTAATCGTTTTAACGAGCCCTAATCTTAAACACCTCTATGATAGATGCGCTACAAATTAGATTGCTTACGTATAATTTTGAACCGCATAGCCTTCGTGCTGTCTGATAGAAGCTGTTCTCGCACAAACTCTTAGAAGCATCTTAATTACAATCCTGTTTCAACACTTTAAAAAAAAAAGAAAACTTATAAAAACGGATTTGAGCAAATGGTAGTGACTGTGTTGCTTGTTATTTACAGCTGTTCGTTTTTATAGCGCATTGGTAGTAAACATTTTTGTGTGTTAACGGCTCTGTCAATTGCTGGGATCATTTAGCAACGCCGGTGTTCAGGAATTTTGAACCACAAGAGTTTTTACATGCAAGTAAATCTGACATGGAGCTCTGCCTTTTAATTAGGTCTGGGTAGGATTTGAACTCGTGATCTTGTTGTCAGTAGGACAGTGCCTAACCGAATAAGCCAAACAAATTAGCGGTGGATGCTGCTTGCGTTGTTCGTGCTGCCGTTTACCTTGGCTTCTCTCGCCTCATGGGCGTGGGCAATTCATTGACTTTAAAATAACAATACTTTATCGCTACAATTTGTCTCGGACTCTAGTGGAACGTGAAGCATGCTATTACTGCGAATAAAGGATTGCCTACTGCAGGTTTTACTTTGAAATATTTGATATCACTTAATCGACAAAGATTACATTGCTAATTTATCTGATCTGAGTTGAGGAGTATGAACACTGAGCGCTAACGAGCAGAATGAGCCTGTCAAGTGAATTGAATAAAGGAGAGCCGCAAGTGTGAGGAGCGTCGACATACGCCCTTCTACAATAAAGCTCTATCTTCCGGTTTAGAACTTTCTCTGCCAATATTGACGTGCTATTTTCCAGTGACGACGCGCTAAAATAACCATTGGCTGGCTAAGTCTTGGAACTACAAATTTATACGTCTCTACCCATAATTTACCTAACAAATCAGCGTTACAACAAACCCTTCCTTATCTTGGACAGCGTTAATACCGGACCCCAGTTGATACACTACTTATTTCCCATTTAAAAAAGTGTTAGTCTTTTTGTTTTTATTTTTATTTTCAGTTCAAAGTCATACAAAAAGTGTATGTGAAGCTTAAACTAAAATTCTTGTACAAATATTTAAATGCCTTAAAATATGCCAAATTTTACTTTCATTACTCCCCATTACAGTTTATGAACCACTTTCAAACATATATAATTCATTTATTATAGAATATTAAATGCCATCATATCCTACCTATAATTTCAAAATAATGCAATCTTGCTTAATAACTTTCTATAGTTTCCAGGGCTGGTGAATGTAAAATATTCTTTTGTTGGAAGAAAGCAAAGAAATAAAGGAGAGTAAATTAATTCGCAGGGCTCTCCATTCTCCAGTTTGCAAGTAAACTAAATTATACTAAATTATGCTTAAAATAGTTTCAAATTGAGCAAGAATAGTTTAGAAAGGAATAAAGAAAAAATAATAAGAGTGAGGAGATAATCAATTCCAAGCAGGACCTTTTGTGATGCATTTGAAAAAAAGAAAGTCAAAATATGTAAAAAATTCATTTTAAGCGGCTAATGCTATGGAAAGGTTGTCAGCATTTGGATAATTATTTAAGAGCAAATCTTTTCTTGTAAGTAGCTTTTACCTTTTATAAAAGGTACAGAAGAATGGAGCATTTAAGGTATAACATTTTATTAATCATGCAAATCTAAACATATTATATTTCAATCAAAATTGTTCGTAAAATTTGAGAGAGTAACTTTCCCATGAAAGAGTAGTTTGGGATTGGGCATTTTCTTAAAAATCGTGTTGCATCCATTGTTGATGCTAGACTTAAGTATGGCATTTAGTATTTGTCGTATTTGACGTATTCAAGAGTTGACACACACACACACACACACACACACACACACACACACACACACACACACACACACATACACACACGCACACGCACACACACACACGCACACACTTTTTTTTCTAAAAATAGTTGTATTTTGCATTCAGGGGTTTTCAAAAATATTTTTCCCTTGAAATATCAATATTGAACTTCAAGGTGAATAGTAGGTAAGTAATCTTTATTTCCATTTCAATTACAAATTATCATACATTTACATAACTATTATTACACTGAGTTTCTGGTTACCCTTGGGCCCATTAGACTCAAACTCTGAGTTGTTGAGCTAATGGATCCCTATTGGCATCTTATCTAAAATAATTTCATCTTCATTTCCGTGACATTTACTTTATCTTGCTCAACCATTTGGCTCTTACTTTGCCCAAAATGATCCCAATTTCAATTAAATTTTTCCTAGTTTTTACACTCATTAACTTCATTGCTTGAATTTCTTTTGGTAGCCTTCACCATTCTTTTTACTTATCTACTCTCTAAGCAACCTACTTTCTTCACATTATTTTTTTCTTTTACGGTGCAACGGTAGAGACATACGCTCTAACGACCATGGCTACGAGGGCCGGCATTCTAAAAGCAAATAGCACTCTTCATTCCTTTGGTGACGGAATAGGTATTTCTCCAGACCCCTCCCTCTTTCCAAACTCTTCAGTTTTACCACCCCTGTTCTGGCCCATGCAAAACCTTCTCTTGCTGCTTTATCACAAATATCAATGTATTTTTCCCTGTTCCATGTCACTTTCATCTCTCCATAAATTTCCAGTGAGCTTTTCAAATTCAGGGTGAATATAATAGTACATTCTCTATGCATTAGAGAAATGAATAAACAAAACTTCGTTTATAGCCCATCAACGAATTAAACGTGTATTGCGGTCTGCTACATTTGAAAATACAACACAACGCTACATGGACAACAGAAAGATAAATATCTGGCATATTGTGTTCTTACTCGCTCACTGATTATTTCGACAATACAACCTTGCAACTATGTGACTAAGACTCCTGGTCTTAGACTTAAAAGTCTCTGAGTTGTTGGGTCACAAACTGCATGAATCGTCTCACTTGATTGTAAGAAATTCATATATGTATGGAGTTTTCTATTCTGTGAGGTTTTCACATTTATCTACCAACCGTAGTTTCTACATAGATATTATCATGTCTATAACTGGTTTGAAACAAATTCAAAAGAAAATTTGGAGCAATTTCAAACGAAGAGGTGCTTTCCGGATTCATGTAAACATGAAAGTATTGACAGTCCATAATTAGCGACGAGGTCTTGTAGAGGGAAACACGGGTGAGAAATGAGTTATCCCAAGCGCTAATAAGCACACCAGTATAATATTTGTCAAACATTGCATGTGAAGTTGATACGGAGACAAAATAAACTTAGTAACACCATCAAATTATTGCCGAAATGGACATATTAAATATATTCATCAGTACAATTGGGTGCATTTGCCTAGGAGTACTGAGATAATTAATAATTAGTAAAATGATTATTATCATTACTATTATTTAAATTTAATCATGTGACAGAGTGACACCAATGAAAAATGTTAACTGAGTGTACTATTGTCATCGCTATTAATGCTGTTATAATTATTCTTATTATTATTAACTTACGGTACTTGATCAGCGGACGTTCATTGGCAATGTTGCATTCCGCCCATCTTTTAGTGTAAATTAAGCAACTTGTTGATCAAATGATTAAGTAGAACGATGACGCTTGGAGAAGACAGAATTACATGTGTCAGTAGTAATTTAAATGATCCTGTTTATATATGGCTTCTTTTACTGCTTCTAAGTTTTTTTAGTCTATTTGTACTTAAACATAAATACTTTCTTACAATTCCAATTCATCTACCCTGTTCTTGATCATTGTCAAAAACCTTTTAAATTTCTTTCTCCCTCCTGCCAGATATCCTCCATCCCTATTCTATCCCTATTCACCAGCTGTCCTTACACGTTGAATTCTTCTGTTCTAGGCAGATCTTTAATATATGATCACCCTGTTTATACAGCTGTACCAAGATTTTATGTATCTTCTACAATTACCTGCTGTTAGATTACACAATACTCTTAACTAAAGTTTAATTCTAACAAACAGTCTAAAAACTATCTACAACAAAGAAGATCTTGCTGTATAACTGCAACAGATTATTGTACAGAGCACCAGGAAAGATTCTCTCCAGGCATCACGTGTTTACATTCTCCGGACGCAATATATCTAAAGTAACTTTTCTCACATTACTCTCTCCTATTAAATTTGCCTAGAGTGCTCTGCAATTTTAGAGAACCGTGGTTTATAAAATGAAATAGTGTTGTAAGGTGCGTGTATGTAGGTATATGTGGGAGATTATTTAGAAGTGACGGCGGCTGTCAAGAATAAGTCATTAAAGCGAACGTGCGAAGGCTCGAGGCGTTTGACCGCCCAGGTTTGGAATGGAAAAGCAGCTGTGTGCGGATCATTTCCAGCCCTAAGGCGGAACGTGCGTGACTGTCAGGCCGCTACCCGTTAAAAGATGGGAGCTCAAGATTGTCACGTTTTTCATGTTAGCAGAATTGAAAATCCAGACTTGCTTCGGCTTCCACTCAAATCTGAGGTCGAGATCTCCATGTGTCGTGCTCTTGTCGTTTGCTATATGCGGTACAGATTATCATATTTCCTGGTCTGGTTGTTGTTGGCGGTGTGTGAAGTGGTAACGAGGTCCCCCTCCACATACACAGAGGAAGGGAAGAAAGCAAATAAAACATCTGATGTGATACAAGACTTCCTCTTCAAACACGTTACGTTACTCAAAATATCTTTAGCTTAAAAGTGGTATCAAATAAGGAAGAAGAACTCACTCAGAACATGGGAAAACACATTCAAATGTTTATTGGTGTTAACAAACGCTCGGAGAAAAACACAGACAAGAACTGTAAGCTGTACTCTCACTTAGTAAAATGTAAACTTGCAACATGAAATACTTAAAAACCGACTTCGCATGAAAATATTACAGAAAGTGAATATTTTAATAAACAATACGTTCTGTCCTGTCTTCAATTTCTATCTTTGATATAAATCGCTCTGTTCTTAGAAGCCAACTTGATGTAAATATGTACATGATATCATTAACGCCCGTGACATGTGAGAAACCTAAACACGCATTTTAAATGTGCGTGACTATCTGTGGCTTTTAAACATTCTAAGTTTTAATTTATATGAAACAGTAAATAATAAAACTAGCTAAAATTATAGAAAGCCTTAACTTCCGTTTAATTCTCTGTGGCATCGTTCATCACTTTTCATGAAGATAGTCGACAAACATTACTACTTCAAAGTAGGTGTTAGCTTGGTGAGGTTTGACAGTAAAGGTGAAATAGTGAGGTGTTTTCAAGGTAAACCATTATAGCGGCGATAAGCAAATTGTGTTGAATGTTTTAAACTAGCGCAGGAGAAATAAGTGTCGTTGTGAATAACATTGTTAAACTAACTGCAGATTGCATCGGTGTTTCCGAATGGAGCATAGTATAAAGAAACGGACATAAACAAGAATTTAGAAGCAGGTAAAGCGTTACTTTATCAAGTATAGGGAAGTGCAATAATTTTAGGTTGTGAAAAGTAACAGAGCGAATATAAAATATCTGCAAAGAATATGTTGTATTAGGATAAAAATTTGTTGATATACATTCTAAGCTGTGCATTATTCATTAGAATAGAATATACATGGAAACCAGTTATATCTTAATAGTTAACATTAATAACAAGGGGTAAATATTTAAATCAAAATAAGCGTTGAGTAAATACGTTGCAAAGCAGTTAGACATATAAATAAGTATAGAAAACCTCATGACTAATACCGAATTAATTATTTGAAAGGTTTGGACATATATTTAATAAGGGTCATTTGCTCCCGAGTGATTTAAACCTGGTATAAAATAGTTTGAACATTAGTAGTCGTGAACTGTGGTCGGTTTCCCCAACGGTTTCTCGTTTACTGTAATCGTTAGCTCTTAAGTAAACCTAAAGCTGAGTTATTCTGTGGACAAGCGCTACCCTCCAGGGCTTTGCGACTAAAATGACAGCTCTTCGAGGATAATATTGTCGATCCTTTTTCGTTATTCTTACCATAGAAAACAAAAGTCTCTGCTGTAAAAGTTCTAAGTAAGGAGTTAAATTCTATAAATAGTTGCTTAAACATTTATTTTAAATAAAATGTTCATAATTTGACAGGTGTTACCTAACCTCCTTTGGTTTGTAATTATCTTGGCTTTCTTGATCCTTTAAATGTTTATCTCTTTATTTGAGTTGCATATTGCCTTAGAGTATTTCGTCATTATTATAACACACAGTCCATGGATTTTTATAAAGCTTAAATAATGTACAACGTAAAAAATATTCCTATAACGCTGTTATAGTTAGTGGCCTGTGAGGTTATGCTTTGGTACGAAATTCAAAAAAGTAACATGGCTTCCATTTAGCTTCCATCTACTTTGTCTGTGGTAGATACATGACTTCTTTGTAATCTCGCAACAATTATCAGAAAACCGTCTGAAGTATCCGTAATACTTAATTGCTTTTGGTAAAATAGCATTTTTGCAAAATTTATCTGAGACATTTTCTATATTTATTTATGAAATGGAAAGCTATTAAATACTTATTTATGATACAAGGGTTAAAGGGAATATTTTATTTTGTAAGTATATATAATTCCGAAATGAGGCCGCAGGCCGAGTTGAGGAAACTTACAAACGAAATAAAATCATTTTGCCCCTGTATCATACACTAACTCTTAGACAGCCCTGAATATTTATTGGTATATTGTAGATGATTTATAAATATATGATCATGATATTCAAGTTGCAATATTTACTTGCCATGTGTAGCATCAGAGTTCGCAACATGACTTCTTGAAATCCACAACATTTTACGTAAAGGAAGCAGTGGAAATAAAACGAAAAAATAACGCAACAAATAATTAATTATACATACTTTTTAAAACTGCTATAAGTTAAGTATTTACTGATGTGATTTGTTTACATTAAGGCACAGCTTTAATCAATGTGTAGTTTACTCACAATGTTAAAGAAGCTCATATTTTAGCTTTTCTTCAAAGAATGCTAACAACACATTTTAAGTATAATTTGTATGTTCCTTACCTTTCACCAGTCCAGCAACTTGTTATATGCAATGTCGTATTGGTTTCTTGATTTTTTGTGGTAATTTTAATTTCGCTCTCTCTGCTGCTTGTAAAATTTCTAGAGGTTCAGTATAGTCCATATTGACATTCAAACGACTCGCCATTTTATACAAGTATTACTTAATTCGATCCACGGCCTTGTTGAATGAACCGATTGTTACATTCCGCAAGAAACCAAGGGTTTTCTTCCAGGCGTGTTAAAAGCTTTTGAGCACTGAGCGAAAAAAATTTCAGTTTTAATAAGTTTTGAACTACTGAAAGGCCCACTTTTGCTATCAACGGACTAAAAGTTAATTTTCATCACAGTTTTACTTTCTCTGTCACTAATTTGTACACAGTAAGTAGAGAAAGTATTACATGCTACTCGAAAATTTGATATTAAGAGTTTACCGAAAATAAACGTTTTCATAAAACCTGAGTTAAAATGAGTGAAATTCCACCGTTCTGAACTATTCCTTACATGGAAAATTTTTCTAAAGTGTTTGGTGTTTTTAAAAGACAAACGGTTTAGATTAAAATACCATATTAATGATACCTACATGGCAAATAAAATGTGTATCTTGAATTATCTGGAAACCTCTACCACTTGTAAACGTTAAGCGATAGACGAAAAATCGTTAAGTACTGCACACAAAGGTAGTTTTCTGCTTGTGGCATAACCATTTTTGAAATCTCCGCTGTAAATGGTTCGATTTGTGCAATAATTTATCGTTCTTTAAAAGTGCTTTAAAAAGGGTAGAGAAATTCATATAAATGTAATAAATATCGATACTTGCCCTAATACTAATCCTTCAGTAAGTAGTAAATTTATCATATTCCAAAAACGCCGATGACATAGTTTCAGTGGAAATATCTATTTTGAGGTCCCTGATAATAAATTATGCCAGGAAAAGGTGTTTGTTCATAAAAACACTGGGCAATCTCTGAACTGCAGAAATTACTCGGATCTCGTAAGACATAAATGTAAATGGTTTTAAAACAATCATTTCTAAGGTATTAGCTGTTTTCAGTTTGAATGTTAAAATACTTATGTACTTTTTTAAAGTGCTATTATGTCATTTTAAAGTACTATTAGTAGTATGTTGTTGTTGACAACTAGAATTTTAAAGACTGTGCAGTGATTGGCTTGTTAAACGCCTCTGAAGTTAGGTCATATCGGACGATGAATGAAATGATGGCCCAGGTCATTAAGGACAAGGGAAAACCCTAGAAAAGCCTTATCCAAACAATTCATCTTGACCGAGATCGAACTCGAAACCTATTGAACGTGATGCAGACACTCTACCACCTACTCTACAGAGGTGGGCGAAACATGTAATAAAACTATTTATGTAAACATTTATGAAGTGGAAAGAAGAAAGTTTGTAAAATTGGTTTGGTGGAAAAGATAATCTGAATGAAAGACACGTAACTTTTCAATATGATTTACACAAGACTACACAATTTTACTTGGAGGTCCTAACAGATTTCCTCCCATTTAACAATTTCAGAAATTCCTTTTTTGTTTGTTTTGTTTAAGCATGCAAGCAAACGTGGTTAAAACTAGAGGTAAATTAACTTTTTGCATAGAAATAATAACCATTATAAATACTCTTTAGGATTTTTAATTTAAACCACTGGTTTATACCTTCGAGAAGAAAGGTTTAATATAGAACTTAAAACTCCTGAGCAGTTTAAAGCAGCCTGAGGAAAATAATGTTGTATTTAAAGCCTCTCTTAAACCAACTTAATGTAAATCTAGCTTGAGATCTACTTCGATAAAGACTCCTTTGTCATGCTGCTCTGTAGGTGATCCTTAAGACGTTTCAGAGACGGCTTTTCCCTGTCTTTAGAATGGTAAAATCATTAGCAAGCTGAAGGAGACCGTAGGCGTAGGCATGTTAACGTGGGTGCAATTGGTATGTATTACTGAACCTCAATTGTAGGTTTTACCGAAGGAGGGCGCGTACTTTTGGCTTCCAGCAGTGTACCAAAATAGGACAGTAATACCAGCTCTCTTAAGAGTTTCATAACAATTTGTGCTGAACTTTATTTATGGAAACTGTGATATTACAGTGGTGTAAAGGGAAGCGTGACGAAACCTGTCGTATAATTTGTGAGGACCACTCGGGTACGGCGCCGGTTGGGATATCCTCGGGCACTGCAGGAGGAATGACCTTACAGGTTTTGGCGCGGGGGTGTCTGCAAACTACCATAGCGTTCATATCTCCGTGCATTGCTACATCGTAATATCAAACTGTGTCGAAATAAAAACTGCATGGAAAATACAGCTTTCTGCTTCAGTAGATGTCTTCCATAACACATATTCACCACCACACAAGCTGATCTATTAGGTGGTCTCATAAGTAAAGTCGTTTTTTTTATTTTGGTGTTTTGGAAAATTTATTTGGTTTCTTTGGTTTGGAAATGCTATTTACAGGACGTCATGGCTAGTATTGCGAATTGCGAGCATGTGTCTGTCTTCAGTTGTTAATAAACAATCGCAAAATGGAGATAACAAAGTGAACTTAGTGTTCCTAAAGCACTACTGCAAACATTATAAAGCCGCTGCCGCAGGTCGAACAATGTGAAATGGAAGGAGAAGGTGTCATCAGTGAGCGTGTGGCACAACGATGGTTTCAACACTTCAACAATGGAGACGAAAACACTAAATATTTACCCCGTTCTGGAAGACCTAAAGTATGGAATATTGATGATACCTACACGCCAAGTTTTGCGAGAAACTCCGCATTAAAGTACCCGTAGGCTTTCAGAAGAACTTGGACAGATGGATACCACACATCGCTACATTAAGACACTTGGAAAATCATACAGAGTTGTAGAACTGTGCCTCATGACCTGACACCGCAACAGGCTGAAAGTAGAGTGGATATCTCGTCACCTTATCCATAATCCTATGGATGATAGATTTGTCAGGAGATTATTTTTTGTGATGAGAAATGCGTATGTTACGAAACCCTAATGCCTCGAAACAGTGGCTTGATCCCCGCCAACCTGCCAAAGT
The DNA here is from genome assembly GCA_030765055.1 of Mantis religiosa. Lineage (NCBI taxonomy): Eukaryota > Metazoa > Arthropoda > Insecta > Mantodea > Mantidae > Mantis > Mantis religiosa. The sequence continues at coordinate 127,388,438 of CM060952.1, read as the reverse complement.
CATCGTTAAAAAAATCAGATCGGTCTCAAAGTAATTTGTGTCTGGTGGAATTTTGAAGGTGTTATTCACTGGGAGTTTGTTCCAAACGAGAGGGCGATGGATTGCGTATCTTTAGTCTCAATAATTGGAACGAGTTCATTAAATTTTGAGACGGAGATACCTAGCATTAGAATTCCATTACAACAGGACAATGCAACATCCCATACTGCATGAACAACCATGGAAAAAAAATCAGGAATTGGGACAAATCGAACTGCTACACCACCCAGCGTACAGCCCTGGTCTCGCAACATCAGATTATCACCTTTTATGACCCATGGCCCATTTTCTACGTGGAAGAAATTTTGATAGCATTGCCGCAGTGCAAGTGCATGTCACTAATTTTTCGCATAAAAATTAGAGACTGGTACCATCGAACAAATCTATCTGAATACCATAGAATCCAACTGTCGATACTTTGACAATTAGTTAATTTCTTGTGAGGACACATTTCAAATGCTTGTTTTTTTATTAAAAAGCGACTCTACTTATGAAAAATTATCTATAATATTCAACATTAGCGTTGATAGAAATATACTTCAAAAAATGTGATTGAATGTTCACATTCTTTATCCATGGCAAATTTATGTGTATATCCCCTACATAATACATTATTCATATAAAGTTACTCATTTATCTTCACTAAATTATTCATGGTATGTTATTTATTTTCTACTTAACTTAATAAGTAGAGAAAATATTAATATAATTTATTAGCTACTAAAACAAATACATCTTGTTCTACCCCTGATCTGGGTATTGACCACTTTGCTAACAGGGCAGCCCTTTAATACAATTACATACTTTTTACGTGTTTGCGCGTTCTAAGAGTCATTGCTTTTCATTTACTTTTCTACCCTACGCTAGTTTCTCCTATTTTCCAATTTTTTGTCTATTCCTGTAAATTATTGATGATTGTATCAACTTAATATTACAATTGTTTCACTGTATCTGTATTCACTTAAACTCACTTTTCAAATTTCTCACTTGCACATCATCCCATTTCTTGCGTCCTCTTTCCCATAACAAGTTCACTAGCAGCTTTTTTCAATCCTTCTTGCAGTTAACTTATCCCTTCGTCATATTTTCTCAAATCCTCTCCTCAGCTGCTCACAACCCCCTTCTAATAGCCGTATGGCATTTGTTCATACGAGGCGTGTCCGTAAAATAAGGTCTCCAATTTTATTTAATATAGAAAACATGTTTATTGTCAATGAATGTTACATTGATGGAAAGGTGGAACTTGCAGCTATTTTTCAACGTAATCGCCATTGCGATCGATGTACTTTTGCATGCGCTGGGGCAGTTTTTGTATACCCTTGTTATAGCACTCTCCCGCCAAGCTGCGCATGTAGAACTCAACCTCGTTTTTCAAATCACCGTCGGTCTGGAAATGTGTTCCACCCAGGCGTGACTTCAACTCAGGAAACAGATGATAATCACAAGGTGCTAAGTCTGGACTGGAGGGTGGGATGGGTGATGATGTCCCATCTGAACTGGGCCAGGAGATCAGCCTTGCGATAGTGCGAATGTTCGGTCAAAATCTGGGTTAATTGTAGTCTTACTGACTTCAGGGATAAGTTCGCACAGTTCGCGAACTGTTACATGCTGATATTAGAGCATTTCTTGCTCCACTTTTTCAATTGTTTTGGCTGAAACCGAAGGCCGACCAGAACGCTGTTCCTAATGGACGTCTGTACGTCCGTCTTTGAACTATCTGACCCACTTTCGCACGTTTTTGACGTCCATAAACTATGGCACATAGACTTTGCATAACTTACGATGAATTTCAGTGGGGCTAGTGCCCTTGGCACTCAAAAAGCGGATCACTGCACGCAACTCGCACCTGACGGTGGAAGTGATAGGAACCTCCATCGCAAACGGCTGCCCAGCCAAGACTAATGGTTGCAACGGGTTCTTTGTGGTGGGGATTTGAAGGGGTGAAATCAAGCTACACACCAGTGTGGTCAGACCTCGCGTAATAGCGTTCCTCACGGCTCCAGCGCCTTGGAGACCTTATTTTATGGACACACCTCGTATATTAGTTATCCTATACATCTCATAGAGCCATTATACTCGTATTTCTTCCTTTCTGCGATTTACTCGTAATAACCACATTTTTGCCTTGCTAATATGCCCCTATATCTCGATATCCCATGCCTAGTTCCCACCCCTTTTCTAATCTCTTCAATCCCCACACTTGTTTCACACTACTTTTCTCTGATTCCTTGTAGCCCTACACTTATTTCACTCTGTACTCGCCGTAATGTAATTTTACCTTTTTATTTCCTTCTTCTTTCCACCGACCGCCATTTCTGAGGAGAAAATATTGCATTCCAGTCAAACCTCTGATATCAAGAATTTGGCGAAAATTTTGTTTTGGTGCCCGCTGTACAAAAATTCAATTTTATAAAAATATTCATAAGTGTCTGAAAAGTATAACTTATCAATTAAAGGACGTTGGATACCAAACTTGGTATTTCAGTTCATCTTGCAAAGATGCAACTCGAAAAGTATCGAAAAAATCTCTCCTGAAACTACTATTCACATGAAAAAATACAGTAATTCCTTTTTTACTTTTCTCAAAGATGGCTAACATTTTGATTAAAGTATTATATGTTTGACAATTTCATAACAAATAAAAATGTTTATCTTGAGTCTCCTGTGAATAATTTTAAATATACTTCATTCTGAATCAGTTTTGTATAACCAATAAACCATATGAGATGACATCTTGCAATACAAAGATGCTCACTTTGATAAAGCACAATTTATGCAAATCAAATATCTTGTTTAAGTGTTTCAGAGCTATTATTATTGTTATTGTTGTTTGAACTTTCAAACACGTGCACTTTGTTCAGGTAGTTAATCGCTATGATTCTTTATTTCGTGGTTATGTAACAGCATAGGTTTTCAAAGTCGTTTATGTAGCGAACGCATTTTTAAGGGTATGTATGACTGACATTTCATGAAAATCGTGAAAATAACGACATTTTTTATTTTAATTCTATAAAATAATTTAGACATTCCCGAATGTGAAAAATGCATAATTTGCCTCCGGACGCCATTTTTAAATGCTTATTTAAATGTCGGCAGCCTTTAAACTCTGTCAGTCACGCTCTCTTTTGCCTACATCCACATTCTTTGTCTGTCTTCCGTTCTTAAATTTTCAATTCAAGAAAAGAAAAATAAGGCTTTCAGACAAAATAGTTCCTAAAATGTTGCCAATATATCAGAGGCTGGCTTCTACAACATTACTAGAGAGGTGCAAAACAGGAAAAACACAGAATGCCAATGAATCTTTGCATCATGTCACATGGAATAAGTGCCCAAAGGAAGTTTTCATCTCAAAACAAAACTTGGATCTTGCTGTTATTAAAAGCATCAGCGAGTTTAACATGGGTAGTCTTAAGTCATTGGAGCTGCAGCAAAATATCAGAGGTGAAAGTGTAGTAGACTCAGCAAGGAAAACTTCAGTGCAGCGAGATCAGACTCGTATACTGCAAAGCAAGAAGCGAAGTTGTGCAGAAGAAAAGCAACATCTAAAGAAGAAAAAGGTGGAAAAAGCAGCAACAGAGGAGAGGAAAAAGAAATCTGAGAGTCCAACCTATCAGCCTGGTGGAATTTAATGTGAGTTATGCAATCAAATCTTTAATCGCTGTTTTCTCAATGTTCATATTTTCAGCATTTTTCTTCCTGCAAAATGCTCCTTGCGATGCAATTTTTGTACTACATTCATGAAATTTCCTAAACAGTTTCAGAATATCATAAGGAATGGACATTGCCCTAGGTTTTATTGTGAAATGTATATAAGCATATATTTTTAATTTTCAAACACAAAACTTACAGTTTTTTAGACAAAAAAGAATATTTGTAAATTAAAAAATTGTTGTGACCTAAACTAAAGGAGACACAGAAAAACCCAGAGCAATTTCAAAAAGTATGTGTATTATGAACATAGGGTTAAAATATTAGACCAAAATTCAAAATATTTTGTCGCAAGGGACTTTTTTATTGACGTAACAAAAAACATACAAAATTTATCATAATTTCTAAACTGCTGTAGAAAAATGGTTTAAATTTAGGTTTTAGCATGTTTACAATATACTACACCTATGGTGTAAATTTGAAAAAGCTAGCATTATTAGTTCAGAATTTGAAAATTTCAGTCATACATACCCTTAAAAATATGGTTACCACTTTAGTGTACTATATTAATTTCGGTGGTAAAGCATGTAATGAAGTGCTGGAAGCGCCGGTTCCCCAAGAATTTCAAGAGAAAAGGAAGGAAAACAAGAAAATTCATGCCAAACAATATTTTATTTGCTCTGAATACATTTTCAAAATTTATTCGCGATCATCCGCGCTGCTGCGGACATAGATTCGAGTAACCAGTTCCGCTAGCTCACTCAATACTGTATTTACCTATTCGTAACCTTGAACACCATGTTTCGTACATTTCCGGAAATAATCGCAACACTTCGATAATTAGGAAGCACTAGCAGATTTTGTCACGTGAAGTCTTTGTAGTGTGTGAAGAAAAGTTTATTTTTGGCACTTTTAAATATCTACCTACAACTGTAAGTATATTTCAATACCATTAGCAATAGTATTTTACGTAGATTGCTATCTAATTGTGAAAAATAGGAAATTCTTGTGAAGTTTTAAATTATTAGCAAAAGTGTGTGAATTGCATACTTTCTCCATTTAAGACTAACAGTTCACCCGACGAGTGCTAGCTGTAAGAAAAATTGGAACGTCTGAGTGGGGAGAGGAGACAGGAATAAGCCTGCCTGTAGAGTGACAAGTCTTACAATGTAAGAAGCATTGCATACGACTGCATAAGAAGAATGCTGAACAATAGTTTTAGTTCTTTGAGTCATTCTTCTCTTTTATTTTAATGAAAATTATTATTTGGAGCTTTACTTTGAAAGTCACGCCTCACCACTAATTAATCTGATACCTACAGCAAATTGAGTAATGAGCGTTTTTCTCGATAAACAGAGAGGAAAAGTTGGATAAACTTTAGTAAAAAATAACTTTGTAGGAGAGCAGAAACACACATGTGAATTTAACACGTGAGAAGTTTCGGTAAACATTTTTAAAAAGCAATGAAAAACAAATAAACACGAAATTTAAAAAATGACTTATTCTGGAAACTGTAAACATACACTATAGAATATCTAGAAAAATGTAAAATTTACGATAAACAATTTGACAGAAATTTTATATTGAGTTCTACATGTTTGCTGTATAAACGTTTGTCTGCCTTACAATTCTCCACTTAGGTAAAATTACTCAATTTTGAGAAAGCTCCATATCTAAGAACAGAGAAAAATGATAGATAATTTTTGCCTGTGAAGAGTGTATAGTGTGAGATGGATATTGTTTGCATATCTTCATCTGGTCTCTTGACTCGCCTATGAACTTCGATATGCATTACATTACATAAATATGTACATAAACATCTGCAGGGACCATCATCTCATTGCATAAGGAAATTGCATGTTTGCCATTGAAACCGTTTATAGGCAGAAGGAAAGCGAAAAGGGCATCACGACACAACAATGGGATGCTGGTATAAGACCAATTGAATCTTCATCGTAACCTGAACTAGCTAATTTTAGTTAAAGGGGAAAAATGCAAGAGATATTAGTATATCAAGGCTATTATATCTCCTAGCATTCCGCTTTCTTTCTTATTCAAATTGAAATGGCTCTATAAGTGGCATGAACGAATAAATATTTATATTGTATAACATTAAATGAATGTCTAGGCCACATATTTATGTAATAAAAACCTGAAAGAGTGAATAACAAGTTTTATACTTAACACTAAATTTGCACATTTCTCTTTTAATTCATTATGGATAAATAAGTGATGAATATCATCTCAATTAATTACATCAGTTTAGAATGCCGTCTTGACTCCCGGATACATATCTTGTAACTACGAGTATAATAAACTGAAATAATTTTTGTTTTGGTTGTAAATTCATATTTTGTTTTATCACCACCAGAACGCTCAGTTCATCTCATAGTTTTGCGCTAAATGTGAAGAATCGCCCTTCTATCCCTCTCTGTCCTTTTGTCACATCTAAACCTCGGTCTCTCTTTCCCCGAAAACACTATCTCCCGATAGTCGTTTTCCATAAGGAAAATATGTATAATTGCTTATATATTTTTTGTCCCATCATAATTTTGTTAATAACAAAAGTTGATAGACAAATCGTGTACATTAACTTTTTAGGTGTAATTAAAATAATAATAATAAGCAAGATGTTTTAATTTCTTTTTAATATTTGCCTGACAGAAGTAACTCCCTTGGACAAATTAGGATGATAAATAATCTGTATTTTAACTGGAATATGTGGTGTATGATACCGTCCCTGTTAGGCATAATATTGACATAATAACCACGAAAATCATATTAAATGCATAATTAAGGGCGGATAGATACCACAATATGAATTAAGCTAAATTATAAAATATATAGAGGATAATGATTAAATATACAGGTGCAGAAACTAAACAGGCAATCCCAATACATATATTTTATTGCAATCACATGAACCCAACGTGTAAAGAGCCAGGAAAATGAACACCTACCCTCACAGGAATTTTCCTTGTGTTGAGCCGACATAGGTGGCATTGTTCGAGAATCGCCGAGGGGTAGACCCAAGCGACAGCGAGTCGCCTGTCGATGCATGAATAGACACCGAGGATTTAAGATACACATTTTCAAACGTGCTTCTGCATTAATTACCTAAACCGTGGGAAAGTGAAAGTTGCGTGGAATACATGCCTCAGTAACTAGAAATTGCGATGAAATTTAAGAGTAGGGATGAAACACAACCTATAAGGAACGAGTAACAGATCACATGACCTCTAAAGTGTCCAAAATTTGGCGAAAGGAAGGGGAAATTTGTGCAATGGGGACGTTTGAGTTTGCTAGGAAAAGCACTCTGTAGTGGCGAGTGAAGGGGGCAACAAGTACGGAAAGTTCATCAAAATCCGTATTCGCGAATGGTCGGAGCAACACACGTTGGGTAGTTATCGAACACTCTGTGTTAGCGAGTGAGAGCAACTGCTCACATTACAATACCATTACGATTTTACCAAACTCTGTTTTTGAATAATCCTCCGGAAATACTCTATTGCGCGAAGTAATGCTCTCGACGTCCAGGAACGACAACGCGTACACAGCTACATGCACCACTCGGCGTATCGTAGTAACTTACAAATTCACTCGCGACTGTGATTCAAGCTAACCGTCATGTCACGTGCACAGCAACAGGCAAATCCTAAATATCGCGCCTAATGTTTGGATAACAACACAACAGTGAAGAGTGGAGATGACGACTTGTATAAATAAACTTGACATTCAACGGTCGTGGTGTCTTCTTTGTGACAATACCCCTACACTGTCAGAACGCACCCATTCCCTAAAACTCAAAAGAGAGAATCCATGCTTAACTACCCTGAGAAAAAAACCCGACCTGTTGTAAACCTCCCATCCGTAGCCCTCACCCATCACATATCCTATCATATGGGGTGTTGAGTGCCGGGAGGGCTCAACGAGGCACTTAACGGGCAAGTACCGCCTCATGTACTAATATATTATGAGATACGACTGTAATAGTAGTAATTACGAAGCATTTATGAAACTCCGCGCTATTGGTTTCATAATTTTCGTATGGGCATCTTAATCACCATTACACTCAAGTTTCATACGATTATTATTTATGCTTGAACAGGTGTCCAAGTTTATAAATTATTTTTAATATTCCACGCTTACCAGTGCATTGACCTACCTTACGCAATGAAAGAGCTGGCAGGTCGTGATATGTGCGCAGACGCGAAAGTGTGGATTACACATGGATCTTCTGATTGATAGAAACCTGACTTTAATGCGGTTCATTAAAGTGCAGCTAACAGACGTATAATTATTATTTTTCGACATGGTCAAGCATAAAAATTATATCGTATATCTACCGAGTGTCACGCATCAGCTTTTTATATCTATAGCTAATATGTTACACGTTGTGTTATTTTCTTTATATTCTTAATACTGATTGAATTTTGTATAAAGTAGGAGGTAGGTAAAACATTACGTTGAAAAGGAAACCTTGTTATGGTATTCAAATATGCATTTTGGATTAGCATTTTTCAAAATCTTAGATGTTTTCTAAGTATGCCGTATTGCATATTTTCCTCATGCTTAAAAGGTTTTTTATTCTGTTTGGTTTTTCTCTCCCTATCTTAAAATCTTGTAACTGCGGCTAAACATTTGAATGCTTTTTATTGTGTAACGCTTGTTGCTGAATTTGTAATCATTCCTGGGTAAGCGACACAATTGAGTAAAGTACAGGATAGATTGAGGAATAACATTTGATATGACGAATACTACCTATAATATCTAATGGATAAATGGGAAATTGTCATTAGTATAGAAATGCGTCCTAGTGCCTATACGTTTTTTTTTTTTAATTTTTCTCTTGGTATTGTAATATAACAAAAGAAGCAAAGGTTACAGAAGCTTAAGCAAACAAATATTAGCTTCATTACGTTTTATAGAGAGGTCTAAAGGCCAGTAGTGGGGAACGAATCTGTATTGTGTATAGTAAATAGGAGGGAGCCAAGCGCCTTGACCCAAGTGGGGCTCGAACCTGTTTCTCAGACGCAACGTTGCATTCCAAGTGAAAGTGAACTACCAAACCTGGTTATTATCGTGCTTCCAGTCTTCACGGTGGATATAGCAGCTAAATGTTGTATATAACGGATCATTACTATTCTCAAGGCCGATCACAATTCTGCTTGCATCTACTGCATTCGTTCCATGGCTGCCTCAGGAAATTCCTGCAGCACTTGAATTGCTACTTCATATCGTTTTTCTATGGCGAATATCTGTTAAACGTCTAGGCATTTCGTTTCGGTATGCTTTACCACATCAGCTCTTCAGTTAAAATCTCGGGAATGTTGAGGGAGGGGGGGGGGATAGGCACGTATATAAACCATAAAGATTCTGTTGCAGATCTCGCGGGTATTTGACCTCGAGTTTGAACTTCTTCAGCGAATCAGAGGGGCATGACGTTATCTAGTCCAAAATAGTAACGCATCGTTAATAAGGCGAGAAATTGACTTTCATACTTGTTTTTTAATGTTAGAATTGATTAGTCTGCCAACTGTAAAGGAAAGTAATTCTTAATCTTCCTCGAGGAAAAATCGCTTCAGGAGACACTGCCTGCCTTATCGTTCGTTACAATGTTACGTTGTGAATGGTTCACATTTCTTTCCTCGCAAACCATACATAGCAGGTGTTTTCATTTATATTCGTTGTAGGCACATATATTTGTAACTTTTATCTTCTACCTACACGATTTAATGACAAGTGTAGACTGTAGCTGTCTGAAAGAACCGAAGTTATAATTTTCAGATGGTCTGAATCGGGATGGATTATAAATGAGCATATTAAAACATATGGAAAATGCTATAACATACAGTCAAATGGAAGAAGGACGTAGTTATCAAATAATAGGGTTAGAGTTTAGAAACATAGAAGGACTTCACTGTGCGCCAATATTTGTCTTGTTGCCTCTACCTCCGCAGATGGGATGAAATGAAAGAGAATGAAAGGTGACCAAATCAGCGGATCCCTAATGTTTCCATACTGAACATTCCTGGGCGCCTCATCGATACCCTCTATCCCCTATCTTGGTGGAGAGGTTCGTATACCCCATCCACAGCGCATTAATCTACAACCATGGTATAAAGGGAGATAAAAACTGTAGGGGATCAAATCAGGGGAACGAGGATACCAAAATAGAAAATTTACCAAACAAATCCATACAATTTAAAATAAATTAAAAATAAAATTTATCAAGAAATAGCTGACCTTTATCAGAGAGAACTTACAGTCTGGCCGTTGTATCTCCGGTTCTGACGTTTTACGACTGCAAGAGGTGGAGGGGGAAGGTTAATAGTACCAACATACAGTAATGAGCAATTGAAAACATACCCTCAAAATTATCATTAGAATGAAAATATAGCACTATATTAGCTTTAAAACACTGAAATCCAACTTACAATTTCATTATCATGCATTATATTTATTACAACACCACTCTATTCGAATACTTCGTTCATACCTTTCACACACACTAACGACATCTGTTGGTAGTAATGGGAGTCTCTACATCAGGTGTTGTGGTCAGGAAGTTAAAACTGTCTGCTAGCGCCAATCAGCACTGTCGCTGCTAGGCGTGGCTTCCAAACCCAACATTATGTTGCCAGCTTAAATTTGAGCCACGTGGCTTTAGCTGCTTGCGCTGGTGAACTTTCTTTGCTATATTTTGCATGCGTAAATTCCGATTTTTAGTGTTCGTAAGTCCTATTATTATTGCTATTATAATAATATGGCTACTGGTTCGTGAAATATGCAAATATGTGAACTATTTAAAATACGCATGTTCCTCTGCTTGCAATTCACGCTAAAGAACTGGCAACAGGCTGTTTCCCCTTCTCGAGAAATGTCAGAGCCGGAGAAATAGCGGCAGAACTGTTGTTGTTGGTGTTGACTAATGACACTGGGGATTAGTTGATTTGCACCATTTCCCCCCTAGCTTCCCAATATAAAGCCTGTAGGTTCCCACTTTTGATACCATTACATTTGTCCAAATGGTGTTTGTTCCTGATGACATCCTCTTTACAGATAGTACATTTGGGTGTAGGTATGCAGTGTATTTTATAAAGGTGTTCTGTAAGATAATCATGGCCAGTTTCCATTCTAAATAGGGCCACTGCAGTTTTTCTTGGTAGTTTTTGTATGTCAGTTTTGTTTCCAATGTTCTTATAATCCTTGTCTTTTAGTATATCTTCATCATGAAGTCTTTTCTGTCTTTTAAAATGTAGCTTAATGTTGTTTAATTGTTTATTAATTTCAGTTTGTCTTACTGGTTTTATATTTTGAATTGCACCTTTTTTGCTAGTTGGTTAGTATGTTCATTACCTAAAAGTCCAACATGAGCTGGAATCCATTGCAGGGTGACATGGTTTCTTGATTCGACAGCTTTAATTAAACTTATTATTTCTTTGATGTTTCTTGTTGCTTTGTTTTTATAATTTACAATCCCATCTATGGCTAATTTTGAATCTGTTAAGATAACTATGTTTTGCTTTATGTACGCTCTGTACAGGATATTCTGCAGTGCTGCTTTTATGGCTGTTCTCCATCATAATGATTTGAAGTTTCGTCTAGTGTTAGATACTGTGCAAAATGTTTGCAGCATACTCCTGCACAAGCATCTTGCTTATTAATAAAGGATCCATCTGTATATATTCGGAGCCATTCTTTTTCTGGATATATTTCATTTTCTGTGGCTATTGCAGTGCCGAATTTTAGAAAGGACAATTTACTAAGCAGGTGGCGGAAATACTTGAACAATGAAGGGAGGCAATTCAAACATTTTCTTGGTTGGTATATGAGAGTAATTTACTTTTCTTTTTAAACGTTTGCGCTGTGTATGTTAGAAATGGCTTACGTGACAAACGTAGACTTTACTGTAGACTTCCTGTCACCCGCACCGCCAAAACAATCACCAGCCTTGCGGCCGGCGTACAGCGCAAAACCGGTCCCGTCGAAGATTGCTCAGCGGATATATAAGATGAACATATTGGAGTTTTAAAATACGAGGGCTGTTCAATAAAGAATGATCACAATTTTTTTTTTTGACAACGTACCTTTACTCATCCTCATAATTTTGATGGTCCTCAAAATAGTCTCCCCTGAATGTGATGCACTTGTCCCAGCGTTTCTGCCAGTCTTCAAAGACATGCTGGAAACCATTTTTGAGAGATCTTTCAAAATTGCCTCCGCAGCCTTCACCATTGCTTCTGATGATGGATAATGCCTCCCACGAAGGCGTTTCTTCAAGTTAGGAAATAGAAAAAAGTCACATGGGTCTAAATCCGGACTATAGGAAGGGTGCACTTCACGTTGATTTTTATAAGATATTCAGCAACAACATTGGCAATATGCGGCCGTGCATTGTCCGACCTGTTTATCGGAAATGTGGTCTTTTGCGTCTGATATGGACTTGCAATGTTTTCAGGACAACCCTGTAGTATTGTCCAGTTACTGATGTGTGTGCAGGTACAACATGCTGATAAACCATTCCATAAATATCAAAGAATGAGATGACCATAACTTTCCCAGCAGAAGCAACCACTTCTGCTTTCTGGGGGTTGGTGATGAAGGAGATTTTCACACTGAGCTTTGCTATTTGCTCTCAGGATCAAGATGATGTAGCCAAGTTTCATCAGCAGTGATTACGTTTGAAAGAAACTCCGGATCTTCCTCTAACATCAACTTTAACTGCAGCGGTAGGCGATATTGAACATTTCTGAAGTTGCCTGGTTCTCATAGGCGGGAACCAGGAATACCAACAATCAAACTACCACGGCGTGTTTGTTTCACAGTAAGCTAACAGAGCAAAATAGATTGATTTCAGTACGGAAAATTATGACCGTACCAAAATTATAATCATTCTTTATTGAACAGCCCTCGTAACATGGTTATGAAGCAGTCTTTGATTTTTCGTTAAGAGCAGAAAATAGTTTTACGCCATAAAAAGCGCATTTAATGCCACAGATTGTTTCATCTCAAAAATATAATATAGATGGTTACGATATAGAAGCTAAGGAAACATAGCATATAAAAAGGGGGGAATTACATCAGATTATAACGCTGCGATACTAATGCTACGATATTTTTATGATCCTTATGTAAGAAAGCTTTGTTTTCTCTACTTGAAATTTCTGTTGTAAAAATGAATTTCGTTATTAGGGAATGCTAATTAATAACGTAAAAGTAAATTGGTAACATTAGAAGCTAACAGTTAATAACTAAAATGAAAGTGATTATCGTTCTCGACAGTCAACGATACTGCATCGTTTTCAAACCTTCCATCTTATGAGTGTGGATCTTCATATTCACTTCTATTTTGTTATATTGGCATGTGTAGGTTTACGGGTTCTGTATTACGTTAAATTTGTTATTAAATAAGGGAGTAAACATAGGATGCCAAGGTTTTAAGATTTAAGATTATGCAAAATTTTCAGAACTTGAAAGAATATTAGATGAAGTTCAGGAAGTAGACGTTGCATATCCTTTTGTGTGAGTGTATATCAGGGTATATATAATCCATTATAAAGAATAACCAGGGTGATACAAACTTAAATTATAAGAAGTAAAGGTAAGAATAAAGTGTTATGGATATGCTGTTCTAGATCATTATATAATGATTTGATAAAAGGCAGAGGCAATATTACCGAAAGTAAAATTTGCATAATATTCATGTAATGAGATACTAATTCAAGGACAAAATTACCTTGTCCCATTTACTTTATTGCACTTGGGAATCAATAAAAATTAAATGCTTCCCAAGCTCCATAACAAACGTGTGGCTTTATTAACCTTGTTACCAGAGGCTTCTTGTCAGCATGAAGTTTAGAATTTACAATAATTATAAGTTACAAAAGCACAAGGCCGAAGCAGTAGAGGACCTGTAGCTCTTATACTTACAAGATACGACCTTCTTGAATGACACACACGCTACATTAACTCATGCAAAGCGACTTGACTGCACTGTTAACAGTTTTACCCAGTGCTTTTTTCTTAGTTTCAAATCAGTAACTAAACAGTTCCATTTTAAACATTGTTATAAGGTCTTCACCGCAGTTTGAGGCAAAAGAACTTCATTAAATTGTTTAGTGGATTAAAGATCGAGACTAATGACAAGATGATGAAAGCCGAAACTTTCAGTTCCGTGCTCCAATAAAGGAGGAAAAGGTGGAAAATGTACAATTTTGTACAATCAGGTGTTCTATATTGCCCGCCTCGGTAGCCTGCTGGTAGAGTGTCTGCCTCACGTTCAACAGGTCCCGAGTTCGAATCTCAGTCAGTGTGAGTTACCTGGATAAGGTTTTTTTCCGGAGTTTTCCCTTATCCTGAAAGACGAATGTCGGGTAATTCTAAGCTCTATGGACCCTGGGCTCATTTGAGCATAATTTCGCCCATTCCATTCATCGGCCGATATGACTTGACGTTGGGGGACGTAAAATTACAGAAAAAAGTGTTCTATAAACCTTTCAGTGTACGGTGCATATCTTGGAAAAGTATTTTTCCAACTCGGTGGAAAACTCATCTTACAGAAGATGTTATATGTATCATTCTAACGGAAGTAAAATTCTGCTCTGTTATCTACGGCCAATTTAAAGCAACACACGTTACTTACACGTAATCAATTCAGGGTTACTGTTGAGTTATTTTATAGCTTTAAAGTTTTCTGTTTTGTAACATTTGTTGTAAAACATACTATTTAAGTGCTGTACAATAGCGTAAATAAAAATGAATTGGTTATCATCAGTGAAATTATATCACAGGTGAGATGTAATTTCATTGCGAGTTTTGGAATTAATTGGTTTAGTAGTCACATGAGACAAATGGTGTCGAAATTATATTGATATAGTTTTTATTAGTATATAAAAGTTTTGGAGGTGTTCATTTTCTTTACCTTAAGATCTGAGTTACTGTCCTTTATGTTTTAGTATACTTTAATTATTGAGAATATAGCAGCAATTGACTAATGCACAGCTAGGCTGGGTCCTTAGGTATGAGAATTAATCGAGATATAGGATAGGATATAGAAAAATTTAAATTTTAAATAACATCTTATTATTATAGGCTTTTACACAGGCCCTGCAGTAACAGACCTCAATTCGTCTTCATACAGAGGGTATATTCAGATGTTAACTTCTTGGTTTGTGATTAAAAACCCTTGAGAACAACTAACTACACCAATTTGAAATTTATTTCGTGAAGGTATTAGTACTATAATTAAAAGCTTAAAATAGTCGAATGAAAATACGAAGTATTAGCCTGAAATTTGTGTTTTTATGTAATTGTGAAATGTAATACTGCGTAGCCTAAAATATTTCAATATTAGATTTTCCTAGTCATCTCGGTAAACATCCAGCGAGAAAAATAACTAATGAAGCAGGAAATTCCATTTTTTCACTTAATTGCAGTTTAATTTCTTTGAAAATGAAAATTAGAACAATAGAATATTTCATTAACTATTTTTTACCCAATTCAAATACATACAACTCTAATATTGACACCTTTTGATTGCGATTGGTTAATGCAAAAAATGTAAAAACTTAACATAGAAGTTTGAACTCTTTGGTGTTTTACATTTTTCAAGCAATTAGGAAAATAAGAAATGAGACTTTGGTATAATCCAGTTCTGAATGTTATCTAAACTCAGTGTGACAGATAAAAAAAAACTGGTGTAACAGTCAGCTGTTTGGATTGTGATGCACCAGTATCAATTTACTTTATAGAAAAGCTTTAATGATGTACGTCAGATATTTGAAATCTCGTTTTATTGCTCAATAAATTACGGTTTAAAGCACTAAAGAAGCACGTACTTTCACTAGCCCTGCCCACATAACATCCACGGTGAGCTAGTTGGTACATTTCCACACCGACTCGCACACTCTATTCTTTGAAGAATCAAAATATAAATAAATTAGACGGTTAAAAGCATTAAAGAATATACGACAATCTTAACAAATTGTATTGTCATCGGGAAACAATTTTCAGGAGGTAGATTGTATGTGACAGTTATTTTTCTCGGACTATAGTTTACTAAATATATGTATCTGGTTTTAGTTTGATATGTCCTGCTGAAGAGACAAGTCTTTAAAACTAACAGTGTGCCAGAATTGATTTGAGCATTTTGACATGCCAGGAGAAGTCGAACATGAGGCGCGTACTGACAGACTGTCAGTGTCAACGGTTAAGAAGTGAACATGGGCGGTTTCATTCATCACTGGCAGATTATGAAACTGCAATTCATTGATGCTGCTTCATGACTCTCAAGGCCTTGGAAAGATAGCATCTTGCGAGCATTTGGACGGCCTGAAATATCCATGGCGTTTCATTCAGCACCAAGGGCAACGAGATACGGATCTACAATTCATTCAGTGTTTCTCTAGAAGAAAAGTTGACTGCTGTTTTCACGCACCTTGACACCGCGTTGGTAGGCAGCCGGTTGATTCGTCGGTAGCTTCCACTTTCCTTAAAAGGTAATGTTTTGGCCTCGCATGGAAATCACTTTACTCGTAGCGCGGTGGTCCTGCCGTCCCAATTAATTGCCACTTAAAGTGATTCAGAGGCAGTCTACTAGAAGCAGATAACGCACTCAGGCGTTCAAAAGAACAACTTCTCAAGCCGCATCTGCTGTCCAGGGTGTCACCGACAAATTTCTGCTTTCCTTCAAGGGTCGGCGATGATCAAAGTATTAAAATGTATTTATGTGCATCCCACGCATATTCATAAATAAACTTGGGAGATAATGTTGTGTTTCTTTGGAAGTGGTGTAGACCGAGATAAGATTTGCGCATTCTTTACGAGACAGATGTTCTGTCAGTTTCCAACTCAACGAAGCGATGATGATTTCCTTAGTATCGCTTCAAATCTCTAGCCGCACATATGTTTTGATGAAACCAACAAATCATGCAGAGAAAAAAGAATCTGCTTCCATTTATAATTTTTATACATTTTTATATGTACCACTTGATTATTAAAAGGAGCAACTTTATAATATTCGAGGGTATATCTTTGTCGTTCTCCTCGGCAGGCCACGCCTATACTCTTGACTCCGCTTCTTGATAATGTGCTTGGCAGATACTGAACAAATGTTCTCCTACGTCAGACAGACAGACAGACTGTGCAAACACATTTCGTGCGATATACATATTTACTTCAGATTTCATTTTTTTGAGATTTCCTTGACATATATCAGTATATGTGCATTTTTATACAGTTTGTTCTTCAGTTTACTAAAGTAAAAATCAGAGGCAGTTAGATATGGGCAGCAAGGCGCTCATTCAGCAGCACTAATCACGATCTTCAAACATATCCCTAATTTTACCCTTGGATTACCTTTCTGTATGAACAGTAGCACTACAGTGTTGAACGCACCTTTGACTTAGGTTTCTTTGTTTATAAGAAAGCAATTACTTTTGTGTCTACATTCACATGATTTCATCTACAATATGTAATATCTTTCAGCTAACCATGGATTCCTTTTTGAATTATGAATTCCTCTTTGAAAATATAAATACGAGGGCTGTTCAATAAAGAATGATCACAATATTTTTTGACAACGTACCTTTACTCATCCCCATAATTTTGATGATCCTTCTCAAAATAGTCTCCCCTGAATAATGCACTTGTCCCAGCGTTTCTGCCAATCTTCAAAGACATGCTGGAAACCATTTTTGAGAGATCCTTCAAAATCGCCTCCGCAGCCTTCATCACTGCTTTTGATGATGGATAATGCCTTCCACGAAGGCGTTTCTTCAAGTTAAGGAATAGAAAAAAGTCACATGAGGCTAAATCCGAACTATAGGGAGGGTGAGAGATGCATTTCACTTTGATTTTTGCAAGATATTCAGCAACAACATTGGCAATATGCAGCCGCATATTATCGTGGTGCAGCATCCAGCCTGCTTCACGGAAATGTGGTCTTTTGCGCCTGGTATGAACTTGCAATGTTTTCAGGACATTCCTATAGTATTGTACAGTTACTGATGTGTGTGCAGGTACAACCTGCTGATAAACCATTCCATGAATATCAAAGAATGAGATGGCCATAATTTTTCCCAGCAGAAGCAACCAATTTGGTTTTTTGGGGGGTTGGTGATGAAGGAGATTTCAACACTGAGCTTTGCTGTTTGAAAGTAACTTTTGAAAGAAACTCCGGATATTCCTCTAACATCAACTTTAACTGCATGAAGACCTGCATGCGAATGTCCTTTTGTACGGGAATCACCAGTCTTGGAAACCATCAAGCATAAACACGTCTCATGTGTAATGATTCTGTCACCGAGTGGGTGGCACCCAATGTAATGTTAAATATTTCAGAAACTGATATTAAGGTAATTCGTCGATCCTCTCTCTCAATGGCAGCAGCAGTGTTGATGTTTTCTTCAGTAAGAGCAGTAACTGGAACACCGGGTCCACCTTCCTTTGAAACTGGTTGTCTGCCCTCTTTAAACATTTGAAACCACCTTCGAGCTCTGCTGCAGGAAAGAACAGACTCTCCATAGGCCTCATGTAACATTTTATAGGCCTCAACTGAAGATTGTTGAGACGAAAGCAGAATTTCAAAGCCGCATATTGTTCCTCGCGTGTTACCTCCATTGCAGCGGTAGGCGATACTGAACATGTCTGAACTTTCCTGATTCTCACAAGCGGGAATCCAATGAAACTACTGCGGCTGTTTGTTTCACATTAAGCTAACAGAATATAATAAGATTGAATTATAGTGCGAAAAATTATGACCGTAAAAATTATGATCATTCTTTATTGAACAGCCCTCGTATTTGAAACTTTAAACCAATAACAAATAGTTAACTCCAATATATTTGTCATGAAAATGTCTTAAAAAGGTGCTTTTATCAATATCATCAGAAATTTTTGAGTACATAACATTTAAAAAAAAAGGTTAGTTTGAATTTAGGGGACCATTTTCTTATCATATTTCCAGCGAAATCTTGATATTGAATTTTTGGTTGGAGTACAATACTTTCACTGCTATAGGTAAGCAGTAGAGGAAATAAAAATTGGCTTAGAAAGTCTTTCCATTGCCGCTCTGACTTACGGTTTCCTAGCAAAGCAAAACAAAAAGTGGATAGGTGTGCTTTGTTAATTACCCATCAAACTGGGATTCGTTATATGGAATTTAGACTTTTAGAAGAGCGATTACGAATATTGAGATTAGTGATTCGATAACTGCGGTGGAACCACGCCTTAACTAATATTTATTTAAATCCTGAATTGCTGTTTTAGAAGGTGCTAACTGTCGATAAACTTTGTGATTAAATTCTTATGAATAATGTATGTTACAAAATCTACACAAAAAGTGCAGCCGCCTCCGAAAACATTTGCCAAATAAAATGAGAAAATTCTAGGTTTTCAATGTTCAGAAAGGAAAAGAAAATATATTACCATTGTCCATTTATTTACCACCTTTAATATCTAGGTCATATCGGCCAGTTCTTTCACACATGCGGTGTAAGCTAGGTTTGGGAAAGTAGAATCAGAGTACTCGGTCGAGCAGCTTCTATGACTTTGGCACCTCGATTAAAGCAAGTGTCGAAAATGCTCTTTGTGACTTGATACTCCATTTTATTGACCTGAAAATAACAAACAGTATATAAGCGTGCAGAAACTAAATACACTGCTTTATAGAGCACACAATTCTCTGTTGTATAACACAAAACACAATGTCAAAATATTTTATTTATCACGCAAAACTTACACTTAACAAGAGCGAAACAAGATCGTGAGAATTTTGGGGACATCTCATTACTTTCTGAATCTTTAAGGAACCTATATTCCTCAAACTTTCTGAGCGGGATGGCTCAGGTACTTTCGTCTGTGGTCCGTATTCGAGGGGTCAGGGTTCGATTCCAGTGGCCGTACTACCTGGTCCACGGGTTTTTTCGGGGCTTTCTCGGATCACTAGGTGAATATGGGTAGTTAAATTACATCCGCCGGATTTTCCGTGTCTCCATTTTATCTCCATCTCCATTAACATTTATGTGTCGGTGGGTGTCTCGGCGCTGCATGGCACGATGATATTATAGATTATATAAACACTTCTTTCTCTGGAAGGACGGTTTCTGGTCTCCAGGCCGGTGTGGTGGGCCGTTTCAGGACCACGTTGGGTGGGATGCCGGCTGTACTGGCCTGCCGGGGAGTTTCCAACTGCAGTTTTAGGGACCCTTCCATCTGCACTATCGTGGTTCCTTGAGATAGTCGCCCTTTGTCTCTTCTCAACTCCTCCTTCCTCCCCGATGTGCCCCTCTTGGGGTCATAGGTACTATAGACCAAATTTGGAGCTCCGTGCGGAATCCCCTCCGTAGCATTAAGTCCAGTCCAGTCCTGAAATTTTTATGATTATGAGTGGAATGAAATATCCCTTCTGTACACTATAAGTAGTAGAGTGAGTGAGCTTTAAGGACCAGTTGACAGCTAACTGATTTGGGCCCCGTAAGTAGCAGAAGAAGTATTGAGCATTTTAGTTGTCATGAAATGTTGTGACTATTCTATTATCTCTTTTCTGACAAAGGGATGAAATTACACTTTTCAACATTTCGAAGTCATGACTTCAAAATTGCGATATCCGTCGTCCTGACCTTAACTCATACATATGAATCCGCTTAACACAAACGTAGATTAAGCTTGATTTTCCCATCAACGTAAGCAAATAACTAGAGTACGATAAGACGTCACAGACATAAATCACTTTAGCAAATTTCCGCACACTCAAGATGGATCCACAGGTTATTCGGTGCTCGCTAAATACCTTATGTATGATGTCATCATGTTGCCACGCGATTCCTACTTAACAATTTGCACGTAATTATCATAAATATTCACGATGTCTTTTCTGTGTTAATGTGGGTTTAAAACAAAGTGGCTTGGGCGTTGCGTTCTCGAACAATACAAACATTTTACGACCACTGCTTCTTCGTATTCGCTAAGCGTGTATATGCAGTAACAATTTGTCATCTGCAAATAAATTAGAATGATTCCAGTTGGCACATTTCGGTGAAAATGAATTAAAAAATGATAGCATTTATAAAACCTCACTAATACATTTCCCACCTTTTACTTTCTGTAGCATCGAGAAAGTGTTGTATGCCACCCAAATATTCTATAGAGACATTTAACTGAAAATATTCATTTTGAGTTTCTCTGCTAAAACCTTTCTTTGCGAAGTCGTGCGTGTGCGTGTGCGTGCGCGTGCGCGTGCGTGTGCGCGCGCGCGTGTGAGTTTGTGAACAGCATAACTCAAAAACTGAATATAAAAGAGACAGACTTGCTAACTTCAGCAACTACCAAGGTAGTTATATCTGAAACCGTTGTTTATGGATAGCCTCGCGTCGGAATTATTTAAGTTTCAGAAATATTACTTAGAATTCAAAGAAGAGTTAAAATGTTACGGTAATGTGATAAATTATTAATAGAAGAAAAGCAAAAGAATTAGGTAAAAAGACGAGAGTTCGATTGGATATGTAACTGTTTAGTGGTAACTAAGTGTTACGGGGGGGGGGGGGGGGCGTCGAAGAGTCGCTGAGAGGATTGTGCGTGGATATGAAGTTTTGCTAGGAGTGAAGCGAATATGGTATTTTCTGTTAGATAATTGAGTCAAAATAAATAATCTTGAAAGAAGAAAAGGGAGTATTATTTAAATAGTGGAGTGGAATTAAAAAGCGAAATCGGTCCGAGACCATGGCGGGGTTAGTTATAACAATTAATATAAAGTTATAACAATATTTTATAACAATAATAAAGTTTATAACAATATAACAAAATAACAAAATAAAATTGTAAAGTAAAATAAAGTAAAAATAAAAAATAACAATATAAAGTTATAACAATTTTACAAACTGTCGCCATAATTCAAGTATCAAAATTAAAATCTAATTATTTTACAAATTGGCCTCATATGTGATCCCATGAATGACATCAGGCATTTTTCATATCTTAACTTTGTGCAAATAATCCCTGAAGTCTTCTTCTTTCTTAAACATTTGTATAATTTTGTATATCTGGTAACAATTAAGACATACAACGACTAACTTCAGTCTTTTGAAGTATCTATTTGCTAATCTTTTTTTCCTTGTAGAGATTACAGAGTTTCAGAATGACCCAGTACCTATTTAAGTTTTAACTTGCGTTCAGCTCCTTAAATCTCTGTGTAATTGTACGGAAACTAATTCTGTTAAGGTTTAACATGAAATGGATAGAAGAATAAATTTTATTAAAATAATTTGCTAAAGATATATACAAATAAACGATAGGGAATAGAAAATGCCATGTGATGTGTATAATGAGATATTTCTTTTCTCTTTGAGGTAGGTACATTTCTTGTATCACTCACTGTTACTAAATTTATAGCTTATAGTACACAATAAGTATAATTGTATTATTATAAGTATAATTATCTATCTCTTTGTTCCTCCCTGCACATTTCAGTCTTGAAAATACTGAGATGTTGTTCATTTCTTGATCTTCGCATACTTCATTGAAGTACTTTATTATTTTAAATCCTTGCTCTCTGGAAAGACATAAACTAAATATATTACTAAACAGTTTAAAATCGAGAAGGGAGTTTTATATATATTTGTGACCCAAGAGTCCAAAGGAGAGTTAAATGTTTTAAAAAATTAGTTATTTGAAGGGTTTGATATCTGTTTATGTATATAAAAAAATCACTCTGACTTCGCCGAGCTTTAATCGAGTACTTTAAATCATTCTGAGTCCATTTTTATTTTAGAATTTGAAAACAAATTAAAACTTCCTTATTAATGGTCTCTATTAGCCCTTAATTTGGAAGCGAATTATTTTGGATTAGAATTATGGATTCAGTAAGTTTTATACACTTACTCTAAAACCAAATGAAAATAATACGCTACCTATAACAGTAAAAGAGTATCCCTAATATATTTAAAACATATATATAGAAAAATGCACTGTTAAACCCATCTAGTCAAAATATCGTGCAATTATATTACAGGACCTGACAAAATCATAGTTTGGCTTAAAGGTTCCAAAAGACACCCAATCTTCACTTTGAATCATCTTACATACCTCCAAATTTTTTTAATGCTACCATGAAGTTTACTTTCAACCCCTTATAGACAAAATTATACTGATTAGCCGATCAGCTCCAAATGTAGTCACTTGAGCTACAGGATTTCAATTTTTGAACTTCAAAAAGCTATATATACAAATATAATAATTTGTAACTTAAAACTTCACTTATCTTATAAGAAATGATGATAATTCTTATAAATTCTCCAAGATCGCGATTTCATGTAAAACTTTTACACATCTTCAGGTGGAAAAACAAAGCTGTCGCCATAGATAATACCAAACATTAGAAGTCGATATGTTCTTGTTAGTACTAAAAAAATCTGAAAATAAAACAAATTTAAAAACAGAATCGACTGCAGGTATTTCAAAATTCACTACACGATGTTTGTTTTTTACAATAAATCTTTTCCTATACCATTAAATCTATACGACCATTTAATTGTTTAAATTATTAAAACAATTAAATGGTCCGATAGATTTAATGGTTTGGGAACATATATTTATTTTAAAAACAAACAACGCGTTATGAATTTTGAAATCTCTGCAGTCGATTTTGTTTTTAAATTTGTTTTATTTTCAGATTTTTGTAGTACTAACAAGAACATATAAAAGTCTAAAGTTTAGTAACTATGGCGACAGCTTTGTTTTTACACCTGGAGATATGTAAAAGTTTTACATGAAATCGCGATCCTGGAGAATTTACAAGAATTATCATCATTTCTTATAAGATAAGTGAAGTTTTAAGTTACAAATTATTATATTTGTATATATTTGTTTGCTTCACTGTTAATAGCTTCATACTTTACGTATTCAAAAAGCTGTTCCTATTTATAACTTCAACCTTTATGGTCCACTTTTTAAAGTTAGAGTGTCAATATTAAGTCATATCAGACGATGAATGAATTCTCAAATTTATCATTCTCAAATTCATCAATCATTATAAAATGAATCTCAAATGAGCTCAAGTTCATAGGGAGTTACTCCAAATTCATCTTTCAGGATAATAACACCGGAAAAACTCTTTATCAAGATAACTCCCCCTGACCGAAATTCGAACTCGATCTCGCAGACATGCTACCCACCTACTCAACAGAGGTGGGCCTATGGTTCTAATTTGTACCACTTGGCCAATATGGACAAAATAGATCACTTAGGTTATAGATACAAGTGAAATCTATGGGGTATTCAGTATATTCAAAGCAACGTTCTTACTTTCAACACATTTATAGAAAGCTTCCGTGCTATGCGAGGTATAGCTAATTTTCAAATACGAGAGAAATGATCAAATGCATGTACATTGGCAGAGCACTTATTATTGCTGTAATATGTTTTGTATAAGGAAACAATTAATAACAAGACTAATTATAGCTTCTTTACTGTCCCAATTGTGTTAGTTTCTAAAACCATGTACCAGGGTTCAAGGCTACTTAAATCATTCCAAGAAGTAGATACAAATGCTCGATTGTTTGGGTTGCTTCTGGTTCAACTGAAAGAAGATTTTTCAAGCATCACTGGTATTTTACGAATTCCACGCAATACACACCTAGTTATATAATGCCGGATTGTTCAGGTGCGTTTCTCCCTCCGATCTTCGAAGAGGTGCCACGTAAATATTTACCATGGTATTTGGCACCATTTCTGAAGAATGACTGTTATTCTTCAAGGCCACTTGAGGAATGTTGCACCGCTGCACTGCCAGAAAGAGTTAAGAGGACCCATTTCCGTGTAGGAGGCACCAAGGTTTGATTCCTGGCCAAATTCCTCCTATGTGTAATACAATATAAGTAGCAAACAAAATCGAGAACATATGCAATTCGATATTTCAGGCGCGTTCATTTTGTTGTGAAAACATCATGTGAATGTTTCGGGGAACAAGCCAAAACACTTGATATATAAAATAATCTTAAAATTGTATTTATTTCATCAGACTTGAAACTGTGGACACCTTTTCTTCAGACTTTCGTATTTATAATTTCAAATCCAAAACTCAGCGGTTCACTTAGATAAGGTAGATTCTTGAGACGCTCTACAAGCTAAGTATCCTTAGCTTTAAGCAAATTGGATGTGTATAGCTTTTTTTTTCTACAAGCTTTTGCGGAGATGTCATTGACTGATAAAAATTTGGTCGTGTATAACTCAAAGTTTACATAAAACTTATACTCAAACTTTGATCTTAATTCCCAAGCTGAATTAACTGAACCAAATAATTTAGTTGGACTTTAAGAATTTAGAGGCAATATCGAACATATAAATTTGGTGTCACAAACTAATCAGCTGTAAAATGACAGCATACGAGTTCAATAGGCAACGGACTCTTTATTTCAAAATTTGTTTGCACCAGTCATTCGGAAATAAGGGTGTTGCTCATCTGCAAGACAAGAGTACACCCGTGAACCAGTAATAGCGATCAAAACTAAATTCCCTTAAGTCTACTAAGTTTCCTGGCACCTGTTCTTACTGATTAACCCTGAAGTGTATTAAAATACACTGAAAATTACCGCTCTGTATTTGTACTTTTCATTCGCTGCACTTCGTTGGGATCAGTACAACCTGGAGGAAAAAAAAGATCTACATAATATTTCTTCTTCTATCCCTTATGCATTGACGTTGTAAGAGCCCTCCAGCTACTTCGATGCAAGGCTAGAAAGAAATATACAAATAAGTAATTACAACCAGAACTTTGCAAAACTTATTTGGTACAGACATTTAATAGACAAGATCAACATGTTTGAAATAAAGCTAGGAGAGAAAAGAAATAGAGAAGACACAGAACAACATGGAAGAAGACCTATTATGCTAATTTTTATTGCAACTTCTACAAGGCTCATTTTCCTGTTTACCAATATTAATCAAGAAAGCTTTCGGAGATACTTCTATTACTTATTTCGCTGTTGATATGAGGAAAATAAGAGGAAACCAAATTTATAGTCACATTTCAAAACAAGTAATTATATCACTGTGAGAAACACCTGAACAGTGGCAGCAGTTTTACCACGTCACAAAGTATTTAAATATATACATTTTATTTCTCAAGTAAATGTCTTAAATATATGGCATTTTAATCAAAATTCTTTAAAGCAAATTTTCAGAAAATCGAAGGTTTCGAAACATTTTCTATGGAAAGGATAGTTTGGTTTGGGAGATTACGTTTTTTAATGAAATGGGTGAAATGATGCTCAAATGAGCCCAGGGTCCGTAGAGCTTACAGTCACCTGACATTCGCCTTTCAGGATAAGGGAAAATACCGAGAAAAAAACCTTATCTAGATAGCTCACCCTGATCAAGATTCGAACTCGACACCTCTTGAACGTGAGGCAGGCACAGTAACTCCTACGCTACCGAGGCGGCGAGGATTTTCTTGAAACGTTTCATATTACAGTTTAGAAGGTGCTGAAACTTAATTACAAAATCTGGTATCCAAAATCTGCTTTTTGAGTTATGATGTTCAAACACACACACACACACACACACACACACACACACACACACACACACACACACACACACACACACACACACACACACACACACACACACACACACTAACACACATGCCCGCCTCGGTAGCGTAGATGGTAGCGTGTCTGCCTCACGTTCAAGAGGTCCCGAGTTTGAATCTCGGTCAGGGTGAGTTACCTGGATAAGGTTTTCCCGGGGGTTTCCCTTATCCTTAAAGACGAATGTCGGGTAGCTCTAAGCTCCCTGGACCCCGGACTCATTTGAGCACCATTTCACCAATATCATTTATCGTCCAATATGACAACGTTGGGGGACGTAAATTACAGGAAGAACACACACACACACACACACAGAGAGAGAGAGAGAGAGAGGGAGAGGGAGAGGGAGAGGGAGAGGGAGAGGGAGAGGGAGAGGGGGAGGGGGAGGGGTGGGGGAGGGGGAGAGGGGGAGAGGGGGGAGGGGGAGAGGGGGAGAGGGGGGGAGGGGGAGAGGGGGGAGGGGGAGAGGGGGAGAGGGGGAGAGGGAGAGAGACACTTATACCACGAAACTTATCACAAAGACATTTCTAATTCAGGAGCCCACAAAAATCCGCCTCGGTAGCGTGGTGGTAGCTGCCTCACGTTCAAGAGGTACCGAGTTCGAATCTCGGCCAGGGTGAGTTACCTGGATAAGGTTTTTTACGGGGTTTCCCCTTATCCTGAACGACGAATGTTGGGTAACTCTAAGCTCGTGTGAGCATCAATCATTTCACCCATTCCATTCATCGTCCGATATGACTTAACGTTGTAGGACGTAAATTACAAAAAGGGCCTCCCCCCACAAAAAAAATCGGTTAAGACTCCTTATCAAATACTTGGGTGGAATCCCGTAGTTCCTGCACGTACCAGGTACATGTTAGAAATAGAAAAACTAAGTACACTAATTTCATAGAAAATCATGAGAGGGTTTATTTACCTTTGTTACATTTCGTATACCCCCTTTAACTGTAATGGCCAAATGGGTGATCTTTTACCTCTGGAGCATATTTGTCATATCGGCAATGATAACTCACGCACAGTAGAAAGGTGCTCTATGGACTGAGCTGCGGGATCTCACAGAGGCATCTTGCCTCATCAGAGAGAACGGAAAATCCCTGTTTGAATCCTGGTCCTGGCATTTACTTTGATTCATGTTCTAACCTAGTACCGTTTACTAAAAGGGTAAACGCGGAGAACTGAGCTGTTGAAAAAACGGCCTGATTTGCATGAACTAGACATCTCAAAATCGTCCCGAAAAGATAGGTAAGAAAGTACAGTATGCTTCACGGAAACCATTAACAGGAAAATTTCACACTGAACTGGATTATCACCCACCTGGCACTCCTTGCCTCATAACTGGCCTTTGCTGCTGGCTACACTTTTTAACACACCC
This sequence comes from Mantis religiosa, assembly GCA_030765055.1. Classification (NCBI taxonomy): domain Eukaryota; kingdom Metazoa; phylum Arthropoda; class Insecta; order Mantodea; family Mantidae; genus Mantis; species Mantis religiosa. The sequence goes on along the minus strand of CM060952.1, from coordinate 127,360,793 downwards.
TACACCCGTTTATATTTGGAACGCGCCATTGAGTCCGATAAAGACTCCTAACGTTTTGTTTATTTCGAACCACAATTGCTCACAACTTCACTGAACCCGCATTGTTCCTTTAATGCATCTCTGTTTCTCAGTTTTGCCCATTACTAGATTTATCTCACTTTTTTTCCCCTCACCAACTCTTCCTATTTCTCCCATTACACTGTCACATTCTCTTCTTCACCACTTTCCGCATCTTTTCTCTCCGAGAAATTAGGGTGCACTATGATTTTCTAAAATCCAATTATAAGTGTTCATCTTTATAATGTTAACACAAATAAATGGTTAAATAGGCAAAACATGTATTTCTTCCTTACAATGCGATTGGAACTAAATGTTTTCGTTGCTTTAAATGTGATTTTTAGCTTTATGCATTATGACTCTAGGCATGACATGTTCGATTTTATGAGTTATTCACCGACATTGAAATTTCCAGAGTAATTTTACGATTTTGTCCAGAGGTTCTAAAACAAATTAGTGTAAACAAATATAAAAGTTTAATTTAAATAAAAACATATAGGTATTAAGTAGTAAATTAAAGAGCAAGGTTAATTTAAATTTAGCTTGTAATTCTCACATTGAAATTTCGTATGATAATCTTAGAAAATTATTATTTTTGAAAGAAAGTTATATATGAGTACATTTCATTTGTTTTAAATCATTTTCTGTCGCTGCCTGGTTATTATTACTTTTGATTACAGCTAAACACAATGAAACATCAGAAGTATTCACTAATATATTTGTATTTGGATGTTGAATTAATTTTAAATTTGTGTACTCTTGAAGAAAGAACTAATAATATTTATTTACATTGCTAGGAATCGTGCTCGTACAAGTGCTAATGCTTTTAACGAAAGATATTATGAGCAAATTGTAGCTAAATCATGGATATGTGGTACATTGTGAACAGAAATTTGAGGAAAGTGGCTCTGCGAAAAAAAGTAAAACCTAAAAGACTCGCGACACTACACACAGAGATATAGGACATTTTGCTAAGGAACGAATGCACCTTGATTCCAAAAGTTTCTAAATGAACATATATTTTAGTTGGTTCCATATAGGTACTATAACATGTCCAAAATGAATACATTCTTCTCAATATGTCAGAAAATATTTTGCTTTATTGTCAAATCTCCACGAGTTAAACGTGCACATCAAATTGAGCTTTCTGAAAGAATCAATGTTTGGGAAGTCATTTTGGTAGAATTTTTATTCAAGAAAATGTGATTGTGCAATTACTATACCCCAGTATGTTGGAAGATTTAATTTACCCATTAGTATATTGCTAGAAAAACAAGCCAATAATGGTTTGAATGGACAGGAATGTTCATGCAGTACCTGTATGATAATGTTTAAGTAAAGAACTTTACTTGGTCGTAGAGATAGTCAAACCTTTGCTGCACTAATTATTTTGCTCCTTATGCCAGTCTTGCTGTACTTGCTAAATCACTTCTCATATCACTTTCTGCGGTGCCTCAACGCAATCGATTCGAATAGCCATCCAGGCCATCCATTCAAAGCTAAACGTTGTGAGTTCGAATCTCGACAACTGCAGTCAAATGCGCCTGTGGCAAAGGACGGGGAGGGCCCAGGTAAAATAATTGGTGTGATGGCATGCTTAGAAGTTGATGGGGTATCATTTGACTGCAGTTGCTTGTATTTTGCCTTTTTATGCTAAAACTACTACAATGTAATTGTAAAAATAATGTAATGTTTACAATTCAAAGGTCTTAAAATTGTGTGTATAATTGACAAAGGCTAGTAAAATATATCAACAAATGATCCGCACTTAAACATTATTCAATAATGTGAATAAAGCCTAATGTTGCCACCTGAAGTCACCATGCTTTAGAGGGTTAAATAGTGCGCAGCAAAATCACTTTACTTCAAATTTCAGTCGAACTTTTTCTATAGTAAATAAGGACGTATTGTATTCCGTCCAAAAATTCGAGTTTTTTAGATGTTTAATTAGAAATGAACTTTTAAAAGTGTCTAATTTTAAAAGTATAATTTTTTAGAAACAGGCCATTCCGCGCACATGTGCGTGACCTTAAACAGTATAACTCAACAAGGAGAAGTCGGAATTTCAGTGTGCTCCGAGGATGTAATACAGGTATTTTTAAGAAAATATCCCTCATCAAACTATCCTTTAAAACTAAAAGTTCTCTTGCAGTTTATTTTCTTAGAAATTACTAACAATATTTATTAAAATATCATAAGTTTAAGATATTTGCATGAGAAATAAAATTTATATTTTGAATTTTCTGGAATTAGTCTCTGAAGTCCTCTTTCATTCTGAATGATTTTTTAACCTGTAAACAGTAAGAAAGAGATAGACGAAGTATTGCTACAAAACAGATGTAGATATCTTTAAATCAAACAAATTATATCAAATTTATTTTTTGTGGCGTTAAAAATTTCCGAGATATTCTTTATTGTAGGTTTGAATTTTCAAATGCTTAAGTGTACCTTTTCAACTGCGAAATATCAATGTGTGTTTGAAGTGGTTTAATTTCTGTACTATTTATAGTTACACATGGTAAATTGTAAAGCTTAGACCTTGAGGTTAACAATCTATCCGGTAACAACGAGCGTAGCTGAAGGATATGGGAACAGATGGTAGAGAGGACGGTAGAGGAAAGTGGGTAGAGCGAATGCAGAGACAACACCCTGTTCTGTAATATGCCAATTTAATATATCCTAATTATTAAGTTGAAGTACAAGGCAGTTCCTAACTCTTGAGCAGACTTGTGGCGATCTATTGCCAAATCAGCATTCCGACGCCAAAGAAACTACGTAAACTATTCTCAAGCAAAGCTAATCATGATCAGAACGTCCTAACTGCAATTCGGCGTTTAGATGACTCAGACAGGATGTGCAAAATGTGCCAACAAGTCAGGGTGTTGGAAGTAAGCATTAAGTAACAATGTTTCAAAATTTGATATGTTTCCAAATATTCCTCAACTATACACGTGACAATAGCAAGTGTGTGCTATTGGTGTGTTCTACCCAAAAATTCAATACCGAGATTTCACCTAAAATACATGTTTTGTGTCTACTAGAATAAAAAAAATTAAAATTTTGTATGTGTGTATGTCTGTCTGTCTGTCTGTCTCTTTTTATTGTCCATCTTTGTGTTCTTGTGAGTGCTTGTGAGCAGCATAATTCAAAAATGAAAGTTCTGTTACAAACCAAACTTGGCATTTAAATCCAGCACCTTCCAAGGATGCGACACAAAGATTTTGAAGAACATATACTCACCCAAAATTGCTAATTACATTGACAACTTAAATTGCTCTAACAAGTTTCTTTTTTTTAAATATGTATTACATATTTTTATGAAAAATGAAGTGTTATAGCTTATTTTGTTTTTTAAAATAGCCTCTAAAATCCTATTCATTCTGAATGACTTTTGCACAGCCGATAAATCGTAAGAGTATAGACAGAATCGTACCACACCAAATTTTTAAAAGACGTAAATTGCATCAAACATATGTATATGCATACTTTTTTAAAATGTATTTTTTGTTAACTGTTGCCGAGGTATTACTTATTATTGATTTGACTTTTCAAATACTTATTTAGTTTTTTGAAATGTAAATTCGTACTTTTTATCTCTTTATCGACTGTGAAAGAAGAATTATAGTTATCATATTGTAACCCGCTCTTAAAAGGTTTTACTGCCACTTAAAACCTGAATTTCCTTAATCCTACTCTTCTTAGAAGGAAATTCTATAAGAAATGTCTGCAAACGTTTATGTCGATTAATACGAGTAGACAGAAGAATAAGCGTTTGTAAACAAACAGTAGTTTGTCCAAAGTTGAGTAGAGAAACAGCAATAACAAATAACAATGCAATAGCATTTTTTGAAATCGTAATAGTTAATGCAAAGAGAACAGAATCAAAGATATCATAGCGATCTGTTAAAAAAATGACTGTCACCTAAGTTTACATACTACTATTTCTACTATTTCTCTTCTACCTACAAGGAAATGTGTAATACAACAGTTTCTGAAAATGTATTCACTATAAGGATTAAGTAAGTAGAAGAATAAGTTAGTGTAAGAATAGTTTGTTGAAGACTGTAACAAATAAGACATTTCAAATTAAAATGTTCCCACGTCGTTCAAAACTATACAAAACTGTAAACGAATGACATAAACCAACAGATTAATGTCGTTTCACGAATAACTACAATAATCTGGAGGTGTTAGTACTTAAATTGTAATTAACACTAGTTTTAAGCATCCTTCTCACACATAATAATTGTTGGTTTTGATTTTATTAAATTATTAATTGAGCTTTGTACTCTGGGGAGTTTTAAACGGAAGCCCTGTGTAAATTTTAGATGTACAGGAATAGATAGATGTGACCTGTAGCCTTTGTGAGATACGTGACTAATGGAACTCTTGGCCTATTGTACTTCTTTGATGCTTCAGATATTGCTGACCTTGCACTGAATAATCGCTGGCTTTGTTCCACGTGAACTACCAGCTGCAGTCCGTACAAAGCTGTACGAGTTCGCAAGAGGAATAGCAAATATTGACCAACAGACTCGTGTAATACATGTAGTGAATTATCTAACAGTGTCATTCATTAAGGAAAAACACGAGGGAACTTTGGAGGACGCGAGGCAACCATGCTAATATTTACCAGCACCGTGTTTTGGCGGCCATGTCAGAGGTTAACGAGGATGCTCAAGCATAGCGGATCTATCGATCAACCGTTGCCATTGTTAACAACTGTGTTATTGTATGCTTACACACATTCACAGCGCCAGAGGGCAAGCTCTAAATTCCGTAAACAGGATGGTGCGTCACAGCATGCACGATTTGATAGCAACACACTCGTATATATTAGCGTTTTGGATGTCATAGGAGCTCAGGAATAACGAACGACTCTAAAATTAGGAGTATGGAGCTTTGGTAAACCAGAGGGACGGAAACGCAAATGGTGTTAGACTTACAACAGAAAAGAAACTTGTTTGGCTTTTTAGAGAGATTACTTCGAACTAATACTGAAATACCATGTTTTTTTTTTCCAGTGCTGACGAAAATCACACTTGAGGGATACCGGATTTGATTAACTGTGGCCATTCGCTCTGATCTTGGTGTTTCGTAATTGTAGCTGGTTAATAGACGATTTCCTTTCTATTATCTTGGTTTCATTCCTTTCCCTTATATTTTAGGTATACTTCGTGGTCTTGTGGAATGTGGCAGTGCTGAGCAAATGGTGCGGATGCTTCCTCATATGAAGGAGTACTTTTTGTGGGCACAAGAGTTCTGCTTCTTCAACGGGTTTTTCATATAGCTCTCTAGGCGCTGTAGCAGTGGACAGTCTTCGAACTGAATTATTAGAGACTTCCGTGGTCTATAGACTCTCGTATTTTATTCACTTCATCCTTTCCTCCTGGTGAATGGTAATCATAATGGATCTATATAGGTTTAAGTGTGCCCCTCTGTTGTATAACTCTTAGCCCTAACCTTAATGTATTCCATTGCAGCATGCACAGCTACTGTTTATTAAGAACTTATGAACTTCCACGCATATTTCACAGGACACTCCGCTCCTAACATTGCAGCTATTATCAGTACCGTCTGCTGGATACATTTTTAAAGATAAGAGATTAAAGCTGATCTTTACACAATCTACAGGACTAGCACTTATTATTTAAATACGCTGGAAGTGTTCCTTCAAACAACGCTAGTGCAGGTGCAGTTGCACTTCATTGTAGTCTCAATGAGTAGAAAATGAAATGAAATGTGTAGTGTTTAACGCCCGCTTTTACTTCATACGGCACCGAAGGCGATGACACTGATGATACATGAGATGAAGATGGAGCACCGGTGGAATGAGATGGCGGGGGAAGCCGGAGATCCCGGATAATACCCACCCCAGTGCCATGTTGTCCACCACAAATCTTACTTCGCGGTCGCCTGGGATCGAACCCGGGCCGCCTTGGTGAGAGCCAAGCGGTCTAACCACTGAGCCACGGCGCGGCCTTTCAATGGCTAGAGACTACCACTCAAGTGCATTTGGCTTTCATATCCTTCAGATGTCACACTCTCGATGTTTTTGCATAGGAACACGTCCTATTGTCCATTTAAAGAGACATATCAGACAGTCCGTGCGTTAACATCGCATTGGTTCGAATATGTTACTTCTTTTCTATTTACACGTTTTTTATATTTATTACAATTCTCTTAATCTTTTATAGTGTTAAACGTGATACTTCCATTCATGTTATTTTACTCGAACCATATTTTAGCTTAGGAATGATTTAAAATTGATAAAAAAAATTGTATCAAAGCTAACAAAACCTCCAGTTCAATGATTAATAATAGCTTATGTCCCAATTAGACAACAAAAGTTAAAGAGAATATGAGGAGTCAAATAAACACCTCATATTTTTAAAACATGTTTACTAAAAAAATGTGTTAGAAAACTATAGAGCAGTCTCCCTGTCGTTCAAAATACTTCCTCCAGCGTATAGAAAATGCATAGATTTCTCCAGAAAAAAATTGGTCTGTGTGCAGCTACTCGTTGTGTATCTGTTCATCGGAATGAAGTTCCTTTCTTCCTATCGCTTCTTAGAAAGGTGCAAAAGATGGAACGGAAGTTTGAAGCCGAACATTGTCATGTTGCAAAATAATTGATTATATGCACCTAAGAAAGCTGTTCTTTCCAACCGCAGCTAATGATTATGAATAATCATACATTTATATATTTATTTATGTTTAAGGTTAGCACATTCACAGTTACAGTAATGATTATCAATAGCGATTACCTGTATCAGCATTTTTATTAATATGGTAGTTTATAATCACAAAATGTACTACTATATGCTTTTACATTACATGTACAGTTTTTACGTGGGAACCGCGCAATGCAGGTTATAAGCATCTTACGATGCAGACATAGCAAAGGAAAGCATATCAAGTATCACCAAGATAAACTAGCAGAACTTAAATTTCTCGTGGACCTTACTAAAATATGGCAAGGATGGTAATCCTAGTATATTACATACACGTAGTAATAAAGCAGGTAATTAATGTAATTTTCTTTCCAGATGCTGTATTAGATTTATAATGTCATTCACAAATCTCTTTCGGAGGAAATTAATAATGCATAACGATTTGAAGTTACTATTTGCTCGTAAGCGAAATCAGTATAGTCGCGCTGTTGGAAGGGCTACCATGGATTTATCTTTGTTAATAGAAACCTCTCAGATAAGGCACTGATTATTTTTGTAAGAGTGAGAGGGGTACTGACTTAGCTCACGGTCGTGTGCTAAGCACCAATGAACGTATCACTTCAGCCAATGGAATTCGCAGGAATCACAAATGGCATATATATGTTCACTCCTCGTGGAGTAATCAGTGCGTTATCTGAGAGGTCTCTATTACCAAAGATAAATCCATGGTGACCGTTCGAACAGCCTGACTATAGAGTTGCAGTACATGATATTGTATGCCCACGACAAAAAGGCTAGAGGGGAATGAAGGGCAGAGGATCTTGAACTGTTGATCTGCTGCGGTAGCGTATCTGTTTACTAGGAAATGAGTGAATGAGAGTGCATATGAGTCACCCATGCTGCCAGATCTATTGTTTGTTTTAGCGATAGGTATTATGTATAGGTGAGCTATGTGACAACACTTGTGTATTTTAAACTAGCCTTCCATTCTTGTCATTCTCGGAAGGTGAGCATACACCCCGAGGAGACAGCAAAAGTGATTACGTTGCCTCTTGCTTGCCTTCTTGTCCTGGGCAAGGGCTCTTTTTTAATTTACGCCCTCCAAAGTTATATATTGGACGATGAATGAAATAGATGATATGATTCTCAAATGATTCCGGGCTCCATGGAGCTTAGATTTACCTGACATTCTTCAATAAGGATAAGGGAAAACCCCGGAAAAGACCGTATCCAGGTAACTTACCCTAACCGATTCAAACTCGGGACCCATTGAACGTGAGGCAGTCGCACTACCATCTACGCTAACCAGGTGGGCACCCGGGTTCGGTGACACAACTATAAGGGAGTTAAATTATAATCGAACCCACTCGCGACATCTCACTGCCACGCAAGACAGCCGGCAGTCGCTGGGAAAATTACGCCGGCAGAGGCGGACTAAAATCCTTACCTTATAATAACATAAGGGAAACAATGTGCAAGAAAAAACAAGAATACGTGCTGCTAAGTTTCGGAGAGTGAGCTAGAATATTTGCACGATATATGCTACTTGTTTGAGAGCAGAAAGTCAATATTTCCAACTTCTATTTTAAAGGGTTCGATTTAACTACCCAGTGGTTACTTTGGTAACTTAATTGAGTAACCATTTACTTTGTATTCGTTATTTTTAATTTACGTTATCGTTAATGGGAAGTTATTGTGTGTCTGCATCACTTCTGCAATCGTTATAAAGCAGCCATTGCGTCCACCTCTAATGGCTAACTAGTAACATACTGCTGCAGTTGCTATCGCGTTATGGACTTCCCTAAAACAGAAGTAACTTGCGTTGTCGATTATGGAGTAAGTAACTTTAGAGATAAGTTAATTAGCGTTCCAGAAATTGAATGTGATCGTAACATTATGCTAAATTGTAGATTGCCTAGTTTTAGAGATAAATAGCCAGATCTCGCTATATATGAGGGGGAATGGAGATTTATATCTTAATTTCTATTTAACCTTCAGTGGCCTTAGAAATCTTCATTCCAAGGTCAGGAGCAGGAAAGCCAATCAGAAGGATTCAAACGGTGAGTAGTGATATGCCGCCAGTATAATTGAATAGCCAATAGATACCCTCAGTTAATGAACTGCAGTCCACTTACATATAATGGTTATGCCCTCCACCAGGAAATTGATTCCATTGTTCCTGTGCTGAGTTGTAACAAAAGAAGAATGATTTATTGCATTTGATTCTAAAATGGGAGAGTTGAAGATCTCCGACAACGATCATTCTAAGTAATATATGCATGTTATTAGGTAGAACTGCAAGTTTCACAAAAAAGTAAGTAAATCGGAAACCAGAAAAATGAAAATGATACAGAGGAGATTGATTTTATTTACGTTATTATTGAGGTATGCATAAGCATGTATCATATATGTGTCGAAATAAATTTATACAGCGTATTCATTAACTGTTTCAGTACTTATTTTCAATTAAATTCTTATCTTATATTTAATTTGCATAGAGTAATTTCTTTCAAACATCCAAAAATCTGTTTTCTGTGACAAAGAATGCTTTGTACCCTTGTGTTCAGTTTTATCTATATGCACTGAAATTATGTTAGGTTAGTTAATATTTTTAGCCTTCCAAAATATTGTGCTCTGTAACTATTTTTTCTTCTCTACAAATGTTTATTTTTAACGATATATTTGACTTCATTTAATAGCTTAAATGAACATTTACAGATTAGTCCTGATATCAATAAAGTTAAATACGAGGACTTCCCTGCTTCATTATGTGAGCTGTGGTCAGCTGATTTAATGCAATAGTCTTATAAGAACATTTCTATAATAAGAAGAAAGCTGCGAATAAACTTGAGACATAGATAGAGTCAACATGAAATATTCAATGCCATGGCGGGGTTTGAACCACGGAACTCTTGGCCATGGTAGCTCAATGGGTTGGAGTGACTGGATGGAAACCAAGAGTTCCGTGGTTCAAACCCCGCCATGGCATTGAATATTTCATGTTGACTCTATCTATCAAAGACCTTAGCCTATATACGGCTAGTGTGGAGAAATGATTAATTTCCATCAATTAACTAAAACTTGAGACATGTTGGACAGTTAGGCACTTATATAAAAGGAGACAAGGATCAAGTTAAATTGCTATTAGTACGACAAACAGAGTGAGATTAATGCAAGCGGTTAATTGCATACTGTTTACATTTGTTCCTGTGTTACAGTGCCATCACCTCCTAAGTAAGAGGGCATGGAAAAATGTTTGGCGGGGTGCAACCATATGCATATCAACACGAATGAGCCTACTATTTCAGTAATAAAATTATATATTATGCTTTCTTCTTGTTATTTTAGACTTCGTAATGCGACAAATACTACTCCTAAAGGGAGCAGGATTAAAATTTTGATTAGAAGGCAATTTTGGAGGATTTTTATTTCGGTTGGGAAATGACATCAATGTGAGGTGATAAATTACACAAACTGAAAACCAGAAATATAGTAATTGTAATTCATTTAGGAGTAACAACTGTTTAGAATATTAATATTTTACGAAAATCCGGCCAATACCGAGTATTTCTGTTGACAAAAAAATTAAGGTATTGGATTCATCTTGGGGATACAAAAATTGGCCTGGATATTCGATGTATTTTTCAGTTTTTAAATGGCACATGATCAAATCTATTTAATTATTATTTGGAGCATTGTGATAAGCACATAAATTGATCGAATGCATCTGTGTATTATTTTTAATTAAAACGTTATTTTTATAAAGTAAGATGGCGCATCGCTCCAATTCACTTAAATTAGCAACAAAACAAGTCACATTTTGTGCGTTTCGTGCTACGCTTTCATTTTCTGAATTATTTCACTATTTAAATAGTTGCCATTTATGTCCTGTGCTAATTGTTAGACATTTTAAACATATGATTTTCTAAGTTGCTTCAGCTGTTGAAAATGCTTGTTTCAATGCAATTTTCATATACGTTTTGTGAAAATTTCGTGGAGAGTTAAACTAATGTTTTCTTTAATACTTTTTAAATATATTATTTAATAATTTTCATCCAGCTTAATTCTAGTGACAGTATAAAGGTAATGAAATTTGAATGAAATGTTCTGTAAAGAATAAAATCATTTATATTCTTAAAAGACAAAAACAACTGATTAATAAACGTCCAGTAGTTTAGCGAAGGGAATATTGTTTTGATATTTAACGTTTATGCATAGAAAGTAAACAGGTATTAAGTTCTTAACACGCTTCAAGGGAAAGCTACAGCATTTTATAACATTTTATCAATTTTATCAATTTTATTTTTGTTTTATATTATCACATTGTATTCTTATGATCAGGTGAAATTTGAAATTTTTGAAATGAAATGTGTAGTGTTTAACGCCCGCTTTTACTACATATGGCACCGCAGGCGATGACACTGATGATACATGAAATGAAGATGGAGCACCGGTGGAATGAGATGGCGGGGGAAACCGGAGATCCCGGAGAAAACCCGCCCCAGCGCCGTGTTGTCCACCAGAAGTCTCACTTTGCGGTCGCCTGGGATCGAACCCGGGCCGCCTTGGTGAGAGCCAAGCGGTCTAACCACTTTTGAAATTTTTGGGTTCAATATCGAATTGTAGAGCAGAATGCAATACTTTCTTGCTTAATTTACGCAGTAGAGAAGATAATAAAGAATAGTGAATAAAGGAATCCGACATCAGGTAATTTGACAAAGACCTCATGTATTTACATTTGGAAAAAAAAAAGAAAAAAAGAACCTAAGTAATCCTGCTGATGGTAGTGATACAGCTTCACTTGCCTTTCGGTTAAAAGCTCATTTGAAACTGAAAATGTTTTCTGAGAGAAGGAAGTGGAGAATGGAGAAATGGAGAAATATACGAGTAGTACTTTGGTACTGGAGAAGTGTACGCGGGACGTGGAATGGCTCTCCGAAGTGAAGCATATAATTCATAGCGATCAGACAAACAAGACCCAAGTACCTTACACACTTACATCACTCCCCCTTCAGGACAGCATGAGGGCGTCAACTGGACCCCTCCCTGTTTTCAAAAAACATAGCAGCAAAAAGAAGTGGCTCGCGATTGTTGACAGGACAGGGCGTGCCTAATGGGTCTCAGAAGGGTCCCAAGGACGGACCTCTTGTCACACCTACTTTTGGGTAAAATTTGCAAACATAAAAGTGTCAGAAGATTAAACAGCTTCCACAAGTCAAAGACAAGTGTTGCATCTGTTTAAAAGAAAAGGAGGAAGAGAGAAAAGAAAAATTTAAAGAACAAAAAATCTTACGCATGCCAAACTTAGTATGTAAATGTGGAGATTCTGCTATCCCTCCCTCTCTTACCTTCCCTCACTTCAATTTCCATTATATTCATTAAATGTTAATGTTCATGCGAATTTTTTAAATTTGCAGTAAAACTGTCTTGTATTGAATGTTAATAAAAATGACACACAGCTGAAACGATCAACAGTAAACTTGTGCTTATGTCTATAGTGCAAACGGTATTCTATTGTTTCTCTAAGTGGTTAGCGATTTAAGTGCATGATAAACAGTAGTGAATAAAATATGATGCACTGCATTTTCTATACACCGTTCAACAAACCGTTCTTACAACATTTTGTTCTATTTTATTTGAATAAAAATAGTATTTTGACATTGTTTTATTACATATTTTGTGGATACAATGGGAATAGGGGAATGCAGAAGGCCTAAGCGATAGTCATATCATTTAATAGTAGGTCTCTATGTGATGGCTTTGAAATTCCGTTCTCTTTGGATGACCAGGAGAAGGAGCGGAAAACAATGACTTTGTGTTTGACAGAAGTATAAGTATTTCAAAATTTAAATTCTTTATGTAATACGATTTTGTCTTACCTGCTACGATTTATCAATTATGTAGAAAGCATACAGAATGAAGCCATTTTGCAAAACTTGTCTCTATTAACACAATGCAGGCGAAAAAATAGCCTTTGAAATATAACAAAGTCTGATATGATTTGCTCCTATCTATTTTCTTTAACAATGAAAAATGTACGTGCTATATATATCTTTTTTCTATGTGACATATTTAGCAAGGGAGAAGGTTCAAATAAAATGGTCTCAGCATTTCAAAAAACAGAATTCAAATGTTTATTCGTAATAACAAGCCTTTAGGGTGGAAAGAAAAGAAAAGGAAATAAGAAACACAAATTTTCAAATATCCGTTATGTGACATTTAAGAAAGATCTAAGTTTGCTACATGGAATACTGTGAAACGTTCTGGATATATTGTAACGACCCGGGAAGCATGGATGCTACACGAGGATATAACTTAAAACAATCATTTAGGAGGGAGTACTTGTTAACGGATTGAAGTTTTCGATGACAATGAAAGCTTCAGGTAAAGTTACTGCCTATGGGTTGAGCCCTTTAATCTATTCTAAAGGCTATGAACCTCACTTTATTTCAGCTTATCATATATATCGCTGGCTGTGAATTTGCTTTTTATTCAAAGTTATAACGACTACTCGTGGCCACGAACGGCGTGAAGACATTCTAAAGTGGGCGCTGTGATGACTGCCCCTGTGACCTCAATGTGCTTAGCTTAAATATTCTACGCTGCGAGCTGTGAGTGTTGTCTTACTTTATAATCTCAAATTTCATTACTTCCGCATTCTTGTACCTGGAGTCCGTTCCTGGCTCTGAGCTCTACAATATTCACAGAGGATTGGGCAAATAATTTTATTTCTATTGAAAATTGTTTTCCTCTTTCGTGCGTCAGTTGTCAACGGGATCAGGTACTGTGAGGATTACAAGTAATAACTTATGTTCTTATTACAGGTTACCAACTTATAGAGGTCATTGTTAGATAGGTATGTCAAACCAAAGCTTTCTGATATGTTTGATTTTGATAAGGTTTGTGTTTTGAAACAACTTTCGCCCACCTCGGTAGCGTAGATGGTAGTGTGTCTGCCTCACGTTTAAGAGGTCCCGAGTTCGAATCTCGGTCAGGGTGAGCTACCTGTATAAGGATTTTCCGGGGTTTTCCCTTATCCTTAAAAGACAAATGTCAGGTAACTCTAAGCTCCATGGACCCTGAACAGATTTGAGCATCATTTCATCCATTTCATTCACCGTCCGATATGACTTAACGTTGGAGGACGTAACATTTTTTAAAAAAGTAACTTTCCTTCAAAAAGGGATATAAATGTACAATTGGCAACATTTGGCACAATTCACAAAACATTGAAAATAAAACGAAGGGCTACTAGGATAAAACGTTATTAAACAGTGGTTAAACCCATATTAATATGCGAATATGAGACATAGATACAGACTAGAAAAGTCAGTAAATTCTAGCAGCATAGATGAACGTTTTAAGAAAGACAAAAGTTTGCACTTTAATGGATCACGCAAATAATGCAATAATTAAAGAATAGTTAAAAGTAAAGGAGATGAATGAAGGTATAATTATAATACTACACAGGTATAAATTGTTATTTTAATTAGACAGGCTGTGTAATAGAAGATTTCCAAAATAAATCATAATTACAAACCTTCTGGTAACAAAGGTAGTAGTCCATTATAAGATGGGAGGATTACTGTGAAGATGGTACAGGTAAAGATATCTAAAGCTTGTAGTAAAGTTGCTGTTTGTTGTTGATGATGATGCATTTAGTTTCTCATGCTAAAATATTAAAATACTTATTTTTAACTGTCCTATTATAGCACTACGTGGTGTCAGGATATTGTTCCTCTTAACCCTTATACGGTTTGAGAAATGGAATCTCTGGATCAGTAAGAGAGAGAATCCAGAATGGGTGATCAGCCCGATGCCTAGTATGAGAGCGAGGGAAGTGAATGGCAGAATGAGGGCGAGATGAAATGGTAGGAAAGATAATGATGGAGTTATTGTGGAATGCTGGTGAGGGAAACCGGATATCGTGGAGAAAAGTCGCCCAGCGCCGTGTTGTCTAGCACAAATGTCACTTTGCGGCTGCCTAGAATAGAACCCGAGCCACCCTAGTGACAGCCAAGTGGTCTAACCATTAGACACTCTTGAAAAAAATAAACGAACCCTTTTCATGTGAAGGAAAGTGTAAGATGAGGAATTTTCCTAAACGTTTTCGAGTCTGTTGGATTTAAAACATTAAGTATGGTAATACACACATACACACCACATTTCTACTATACTATAATGTACTTACTCTACATACCATAGTAAATGGTAGAGAAAGAGGAGTACACTCCAATTAACTTGAGGTGGCAGCTGGGTAAAGATGTGTACTAAAAGAATTATCTGTTGCCAATCCTGAAAGGCGACTGAGGATGATTTTATACATGTGGAGCAATTGATGGTACATGTATCAGCTACTCCATATGTATAAATCACCTTCAGTCATCTTTCAGATTTAGTAACAGACTAATTCTTTTAGTGCGCATCTTTACTCAGCTGCCAGCTCACGTTAATTGAACTGTACGCGTAAACGAAACTGGAGCAGAACACCATCGCACTTGTACCATTTGAGTTTCGAACGCGACCCATCAGAGGAACAATTGTGAGGATCTGGCAGACAACGTGATAAACATGGACCGCGTCAAGTGAAAAATGTTTCACAATTTGTACAGTTGTATACTCGCTTAGTTACCAACAACCCTTAAGGAAAATTAAATTACTCGCTCTTTAAGGAAAACACTTTATCATACACACCACTCCTCACCAAGATGCCTGTCACATCAGTGGGAAGGAAAGAAATAACTTGTCGAAGAGCTATGTGGCGCCTCCATCATAATCACCATCGCAAGATAAATGGAGTTGACGTAAGGTCGCGCCCAGGTATATCCGCCTCCTGTCGTGGGTTGCAGTGACATTTTAGAATAGAGTACACTCATTGTTGTGATGTGTCGCTTCACGACATTTTGTATTGATGCTAAAAGTGGGAATTGCTCATGCAGTATGTTGCACTCCGGTGTGGGCATCCAGCGCTGACATTTCTGAAGGCAGTGAGTGATTCACTGTGCTGTCTACTTCCCTGGCACTGCACAATAGTCCATGGACCGTGTCAACAGGGGCGTTGATCCGAGGACAGCTTCATTCTTTTTCATCACTAGTATTAATTAGTATCTTTTAAAGTGCTGTAGAATAACTAATGGATAGAAACTATTAAAATGAATTATTTTGTAACAGAATAAACTTAATGATATTTCGGACTACCACCAATTTTTAAAAGTATTGCTGTATATTTACTTTGAGTTCTTTAAAATGAGTTGAAGACATAATTACAAGAAAGAAAGGCCCAGTTTTAAGATGAATGATGAAAGTCTTCTACAATATTTTAAACAAGATTTTCATAAAATATTTACTATTTAATACATTTTAGCAGTACTTTAGAAACAATCTATGTGTATAGTAATTCTGTAACCAAACGTTTCTTTTAGTTTACCATTTTGGATAAATCATCCATTAGTCTGTATACTTGAGAGGACAACGTGGCCCATCTCCCTAGATCGCAATATAACTCATTCTTTTGTAAGGTTTTCATATTTATTTATTTATTCATTCAACAATAACACTATACAACCCTTATGTCTCACTGTGACTGATTCCTAACGAAATATATGTTCATTATAAAACTAATTAAAGGACGAAAATAATCTCTTTTAAGGAATTATGGCATGATTAACGACTCTAGTGTGTTGAGAGAAGTGGATAATAAACAGTTATTCTGTAGCGCAACAGACACGAAATTTCTATTCTTGTCATCGTCATCGTCATTATTATTATTATTATTATTATTATTATTATTATTATTATTATTATTATTATTATTATTATTATTATTATTATTATTATTATTATTATTATTATTATTATTATTATTATTATTATTATTATTATTATTATTATTATTATTATTATTAGTATTATTATTAGTATTATTATTATTATTATTATTATTATTATTATTATTATTATTATTATTATTATTATTATTATTATTATTATTATTATTATTATTATTATTATTATTATTATTATTATTATTATTAGTATTATTATTATTATTAGTATTATTATTATTATTAGTATTATTATTATTATTAGTATTATTAGTATTATTATTATTATTATTATTATTATTATTATTATTATTATTATTATTATTATTATTATTATTATTATTATTATTATTATTATTATTATTATTATTATTATTATTATTATTATTATTATTATTATTATTATTATTATTATTATTATTATTATTATTATTATTATTATTATTATTATTATTATTATTATTATTAATATTATTATTATTATTATTAATATTATTATTATTATTATTAATATTATTATTATTATTATTATTATTATTATTATTAATATTATTATTATTATTATTAATATTATTATTATTATTATTATTATTATTATTAATATTATTATTATTATTATTAATATTATTATTATTATTATTATTATTAATATTATTATTAATATTATTATTATTAATATTATTATTAATATTATTATTATTATTATTATTATTATTATTATTATTATTATTATTATTATTATTATTATTATTATTATTATTATTATTATTATTATTATTATTATTAATATTATTATCTTAATTGCACCAGATTCTAAGAAAAGTAACAATGCAACGCAGAAGTTAGTATCACGCATTTTTTGGGATGACTTATTAATAACTAGATAACAATCCGGTTTGGAAAATATCTAATGCTGGGTCAAAATTTAGTTTCAACTTACGTTCCTTTTGAAGATTTGTGATTAAAGAAATATTACTTTTCTAGTAATATACTCTGATAGTAGTGGCATAGTACACTTTTGCTAATTAATACTACCCCTGTGTAAATCCTCTTTATGCTTATTTGAGTTTTTCATACAATAGTATTTAACCAACATCACTATTATTTTTTAACAAACTAGTAATGTTAGAATTTTGAAAACTAAGACATGTTACTTATTTTATTACAGCATAGTCTTTTAATAAAATAATCCTTTCAAATTAGGAATTTATATAATTGGTATGACAAGTATTGCGTTCATTTGAAAAAAAAATGTAAGTAGCCTTGAGCTTAAATAGTGCTTATTAAGACGCCATATACCTGATTGGCCATTCGCTATTAATTCATTAATTAGAATTCATTATTAATGATGACAGTGAACTTAACAAGGGAAACATCACTTTGCTTCTATATGGGGCCTGTGCACCAAAATTCTACCGCGGAGTAGAACCGTAATGCCCAAAAATGGAAGCCTGAAAAGTGCCACATGCGACCACTTACAAGTGGTTACTGGACATCCCTCGTGAGCTCTGTACCGGCGCTCCTTACGTATGCCATGTGTAGACCGCTGCCCGCAGGGGTAAGCAATCCCTCTCGTACAATGCTGTATTATATGCTGTACTCATTTTCGGGTACTTCCAGCTATGCTCTGCACCCGATTTTTGTGGCACAGGCCCCACATATAGCACAGATGATGCCATCAAACTCTCAAGCGAATATAGTTATAAGCATTGTGATAATTCCCTTGCTAGTTGGCATGCAGAGATGTCAGTGTAAGGCATCTGTGGCACTATCCCTCAAGTTGTTATTTATAATGTCAAAAGCCTACACATAATTTATATAAAGCTTCTGCTACTTATATTACTGTAAGTGAATTGCAGGTAGTTCCGTTAACAAAGAAAGGCATACGTTTCACTACTATTAAAGCTTTTGCTTACGTTTTCAATAACACTTTTGAAGAATTTTTATTATTGATTTTCAAATCTTAACATGACGCTTACACTGTATAGAGAATGAAACGGGGAAATAGCTGCATAATGTTAAAAGTGCTGAATGGGGGAGAGAAAGGAAGTGAGATACAGAGAGAAAGGGAGTCAGGAAAATATAAACAGAGAGAGAGAGAGAGAGAGAGAGAGAGAGAGAGAGAGAGAGAGAGAGAGAGAGAGAGAGAGAGAGAGAGAGAGAGAGAGAGAGAGAGAGAGAGAGAGAGACATAATCTCCGCAACGTACCAATTAATGCAAGTGTAGCTGGTACAAGTTTTGCTAGAATATACTATAATCTACCTACAGACTTTCTTTAACCAATTGTATGACATTTAGCTACATCGTTATTTAATTACACTTTAATTTAAGTAAAAGTTTATCTTTCAAATTCAGACCACAGTTTTGTTCTTAAGAAGTTAAGCTCACATACACAGATTGCTGACAGGTTAAAGTGTTATTTCTGGCAGATATTGGCCGTGCCATCACATCAATTTGTTAGCTAGCACCTCGAGAGCACCTGTGTGCGAGAAAGCACGCCTTAAAACACTGCATTCATTTGTTAATGTCTTGTAACTATGTTGCCTTCCTTGAATTAAATTTGGATTCACGTTGGGGTCACTCTTCTTACATTAGTCTCATCGCTTCTCATTATTCAAGCTGCGGCATTTGTAAACAATCTTTAGTGTGGAACACCATTCCATTTTATATGAAATTGTAATACACAATATTCCATTTTACACTATTTTGAATGTTATTGGGTTGGAATCAATACGTACGTAATGTTGTATATACGTAATCAACGTACGTAATGTTGGAAGTTGTTAAATCCGCTAGGCTCATTGTGTGGACTATCTATTGCTGGAACCGTTGATAGATGTAAAACTCGAAAATTGTACAAATTGTAATAATAGTACATATATTAGAATACAATTGCTTAAATCGGAGAATGAGTAAGAGCTTCAAAGTACGAGAGGAGTCCAACGATCTACTTCGACATTCTCTTTCGCCTTTAAGTATGCATACTTTTTTTATCCACATGTGAATAATGGAGCTAGTGCTTATCCGTATATAAAATTAATTACTAACCGCTGTTAAACATGGTGGTTCCAGTGGAAATGATCGATTGCTCACGTTTTGCTGTTGCTTTTGAAAAAAAAAAACTACTTGCAGTTGCTGAATGAATTAAATTCATAAATAAATATTGTCATTAGAATAATAAGAGGGAGTTGCACCAAACTCACTATTTGTTACTATCCCAATACTAATTTACAGTCACTTTCACTTTTTACAGACACAGAGCAAAAATCTCTCTTTAGCAGTGGTCTTTATCTGTTGTACGCAACTTCCGCTGCTCGAAATTTTCAATGTACATAGAACATTTCCTCCTTACACTGTTCCGCTTGCCGACTCTGACATACTCACAACTAGCATCTGCTCTATTGCACTCCACATACGCACTGCCTGCAGGTTCTGGACCATACTGCACTCCTTACAGACTGACTTACGACTACTCTGCTTTCACGATGGACTCTGAACTGAGGCTGGCCTTTACGCTGCCTTTTATAACCTATCGGGTCGTGGAAGGAATGTTCCGGAAACCGAAACTTTTATAGGGAAAGTTATATCTCGAAATCGAATGTTCTAGCAGCATCGAAATCGAACGGTCTGGAAAACATACAACGCGCGCAACAAAGTGCTACTTAGGATATCTCAATTTATTTGTCAATTTTAATCATTATCTACTTATAAAATGTTGCACTAGAATTTATTATGTATTATTGTACCATATAACTATCACGTCTTTCCTGACTTCAAGATGTTAAAACTGCTGCCATATTTTCCCATGTGCTTAGACCTATTAATATTAATGTAATTAATTACTGTCAACTTAATAGGCAACTAATTAGCAGTTTTATGCCTCTCTCTTCTTTTGGGATGACATAAGCAGCATACCAATCAAGTGTATTACCCGGAAAAAATAGCTTGAGCTTTTTTATGTGTGGCGGTAGTAGGAACTAACTTATTCAAGATACTCTTGGAAAAGACGATTAGAAATCGACGTTTCGGGAGTGTACGTCACTTCCATCATCAAGATATTTATAAGAAATGTTATAAATACTAAATAGAGATAACACAAAAAATCAACAAAGACAAAACACTATCAATACTTGCATCACTGAACAAAAGACTGCAGTAAATTAAATGCCAGGACATGAGATGGCGTGAATTTAGAAAACTAATTAGATAAGAGAAACGTAACCACTTAATGTGATGATCAAGCTGTATAGATCTTCACAATCTCTGTGAATATGGGACATCATATATAGGACAAAACGGAAAGACCATCGCTACAAGAATATAGAAACATCAACGGAGCATTCGTTTAATGCAACCTGAGAAGTCTGGGCTGGCAGGGCATTGTTTGATAACGACCATAAAGCCAAATTTCGGGAGACGACCATCTTGGCAAAATGCAGCAGTTACTGGGAGCGGAGAGTTAAGGAGGCTTTGGCCATTTCCTCCGAGAGCAGCACGCTGGTTTTCAGTTCAGCTTCTCTTGGAAACCGGCCTCAGATGCAAATCAGTCAGCTTAAGAAGCACAGATCAATACAAATTGATAATCAAATTAAGTAGTTACGTTTCTCTAACCTAATTAGTTTTCTACACTCACGACATCTCCAGACCTGGCATTTAATTTACTGTAAACAGTATTTTGTTCAGTGATGCGAGTATTGGTAGTGTTTTGCCGTTGTTGGTTTTTGTGTTATATCTACTTAGTGTTGATAACATGTCTTATAAATATTCTGATGATGGGAGCGATGTACTCTTCCGAAACATCGATTTCTAATCGTCTTTTACCCTCGCTTGTTTCCCGAGAATACCTTGAATATATACGTAGCCAGGAAAGCTTCAGGTGTTAAGAACTGTTGTGATGGATGGCTATAGTTTGCACATTAAGTAATTAATCCAGTTGTTAATCGCGGTATGACCCATGAGGACCACAGTACAGTGTAGTGTCGTATCACAAAGTAGGCTCTCTAATAATAATTTTCAAACATGAAAACTTCAAGAAGTCATCTCGGAGGTTTGTCAACTCCCAAAGCAGAACAAATATTGAGAGTGATTCAAAATGTTTTCCAGTTCTGCTCGGAGGAAAAGCAAAATGGTTTAGTTCTTCCTTTGCAAAGGACAGCGGCTAGAACGTCTACGGCAGTAAGGAAAAGGGAAGCCAAAATGAAAGGAATCATTAAAGAATTTGAAAAAGCTAGCGTATGAGATACACGAGGAAATCATTCAGGAAAACAATGCAATTGGAAAAAGAAGTTTCAAATGGACGATTTCGATAAGTGCGATGTTCGCAAAACATTTTAGGGTATTATGAATTTATTGAGGAAAGTCCAACAGTGAAGAAGTTATTCTGTGGAATAAATGAGAAAATTAATTTCGGTGGTGGACTGAAAACATTCTATCGAATATTAAAGGAAATGAGAATTAGTTTAAAAATGCACGAGGAATATTCGGCACATTTTAGTGGAACGCAGGATATAACTACAGATCGCCACCTTATCACTACGATTTAAATCCCACCGAACTGATATTGCGCAAAATATGTTATGTGTGTTCTAGGACTTTAAACACACTTAAATGACCAGGCAGTGTTTAAAGGACAACACTGAAGAGAATTGGAAAAATACGTGCATCAAAATTAAGTCCTTGGCATAAGAATACTGGCATCGAAATGTCGTGATAGAAAAGCAAATAGAATAATAATCAATGTGAGTTTGGTTAATAGTGATGAAGAAGTCGGTTTTGTGGATTCCAGACTCCAGACAACGGCAGTTCTACAGACATTACAGCTGAAATCGATCCTTTAGAAGACATCACCACAGATGTGAGTTCTACAGATAGAGCAAGTGAAACCATGTGCAGGAATCTGAATCTTCACATCAGATTTAATTATATAAGTCAATTTTGTTCTGCTCCTTAGCGTAGCACATTTTCTGCCTTCACAAATGTTAATATTTTTGTGACATGCTGTTTACCTCTTCTCCCCTCTAAAGTAGCTACAAAATAAGAATGGACATGGTTTGAGCCAATACGGTTATCATACTGTGACTCTGTGGGTTCGTGAAATCAAAAGTCCAGGTTACAAGTACAGGTTACATTTGCTCTTTATTTCCGCAGAAACACACTTTTATCAACCTTTACAGTCCAGAATTACGTCACATACACAATACAACTTGCAAGGTCAGTGACCACAAACACAGCACACACAGCTGTTCACGCGCAGGCGTCCAATTACTGACTGGCTCTCTGGTGGGCGGCGGCTCCCTTTTTATAGCTTACTCACTATCCGGAATGTTCTCAATCAAGACGGCGCTAGAGCAAAGACGAACTCTCGAGAAATTCGTCTCTTTGAATGCCTAGCCGTACCGCCTCGTCGCAACAATGCATTCGCGACAATACTGTCTTGGTGTTGCCAGTTCCACGGCTAGCGGGCGATAGAGATGGAAGATATGTCTGTCTTTGTCTCACCAAAGCCACATAGCAAGTATTTTACAGATGCTGAGATGTACAGTGTTACAGATACTGGCAGAGAAGTTCGCTTAATATTTCAGCATGTGTACATATACAGTAATTATCGCATAATCTGAACTTTAAAACCTTGAACTGGAGAACAGTTCGCTTACGTAGATATCGTTCATATGCACACAAAACAAAATAATTCAATTGAGAGGCGTTCTATGACAGGAGGTGTTTGCTACAGTGAAACAAAATAGTGACATTTCAACGATTTCTGAATATAGTTTCTATTTTATTGGTGCCACATTTGTATACTGCCTGTAATGGACTTTAAACCAATTTTTTGCTTTATTAAAATACTTAATAAATACGAAAGATATGAATGTGTATTTGAGATATGTTTACACCATGAATCTCATGTACTAATGTTATGCATTGTGCGCAGAAATTTCAGTCTTGCAGCGGCAATATCGCTTCTTTCAAGCAGAAATTTTCAACCACCATTGGTTCTCCCATATTTGAACCCAAGTGATTTCAGAATATTATGCATAGAAGATACAGAATTCGTATATTCTATTTTCCCCCTCATTAAATTGGTCAGCTTTTGACAGTTCGATATTCACCATTGTCATATAAATCATACATTGTTCTACGTAAAACAAACTTTTGAAAATTGTCTAAGTTGGTAGCACGTCTTTTAGTTGCCCGATGTTTCCCTGGAGATCTAAATATGGAAATGTCTCCTAATTTGGTGAACTGTTTGCCTTCTTTAACAACGTTCGTCACATAATGAGCACTCAAGTGACAAGCATGCAACATTAATTCTCGACTCTGAGTGAAACTTGTAATTTCGAAAAGTATTTAATTGACATCTGTTTGAAAAAGGAATACACATTAACAAGAATATTTTTAGCCTATTTATGTAAAAATCTTATGAGTTATTTCGCAGTTACAACTAGGCGCACCAGTACTAGGCTTGCTAAGCAGGATATTTACTAACTTTGAAAAGCATGTGAGCACTCTTAGATCACCACTTTATGAATGCAGGGTACAACATGTGTAGCATAGCACATGTGTGCTTTTCTTCACTGAAAGCTAATAATTCTTTTCTTTCTAGTCAGGCGCCTTATCTTTCCATATCTCCGAAACCAGATGTGCTAAAAAATGGGGCTTGGACAGTAACCCTCAGAAAAACAGCTCTTTAATATGGGAAAAACAAAATAATTCTGTAATTGGTATCTTTAGAGCGCGCAAAGAAATTAGTCGCATGGTTCGGCAAAGCGAGCCAGTATGCGTGCTTAACTGTACAACATTACACGCATCACATTGGCTAGTAGCCATAGAACAGTGACGCCTAGCCCCGCCTTATGTTCATTCCTATTTTGTAGCTACCTTAATAGCCAGCCGTGCGGCGTAAACGGATAACAATCCCCCATTGCCAAGTATATTCCTAAATTATGAATAAGTGGAAGTAGAAAGTTAGTATTTGGAGAGGGCGGAGCTACTTGTCAGTTCCTATATGAAATCTTTATTGGTGTATAAAAATAGAATGCAGAGTAAGTAATGCACCTTGAACATTAGCCATAGGTAAGTATGTAAAATAGCGAATGCTATTCTTTTCTCCTGGCAGAACGGGATGTAGGACGTTTACAAGTATAACTGAATAATTTTAACCTGGTTCGAAAGTGAAATATCACTGTGAAATTTGAGTGTGCAAGAAATACCTCTTGCTACATGTATTTTTGGCGACTGCAGTCCATGCACCTTTGCTCCGCATTCTTTGACATGAAGAAAGTGCGCCAAGTGTGTTTGTTGGTGTCGTCAAACTGTCACTGAGATGGTTACGTCATTACTTTGAGACTAAACACGTCTGCCGGCCTCAGTTTCGCGGAAAAATGGATAAAAGAGGCAAAGTGCTCGTAAATATGTTTATGAAAGGCACTTCCGCTACAGCCCGGCATGTACATAAATCAGTTTGCTAAGAACAAGAGAAGGCGTGGGATATAGCGAGTTTGTTCTTTGTTCAAACATCAGTCACAAAGTAACATGTTCCATACTTGAACCTGGATGTAGTGTTTACCTCTAAGTTTACACACCAATGCAGAACTGCTCCTTCTAGCGTCGTGGTGTCCCTCAGTACACATGAAACAATACCCCAATCCTGCAAGTATGAACTTGCGTTTTCAAATACGATTTAAATATGGTTGGAATTGGTATAGCTTTAGGAGTAGTTAAGACAAAAAATTCTCCTACACATTTTCCTCTTTCTGTAAATAAATGACTTATGGTTACCAAATCCCTTACTGGTAAAAAGAGTAAATGCATTACACTGAAATGTTTGGCATTATATAAAAATACTGAAAGGAAGGAAAATTAAATTCTAAACTGAGATGATTATTCAAACATATATACAGAGGTTTTATAATTTTTAGGTATCAATATAATACAAATCAGACGTGCTCTTTTCACACGACTCTTCTTATTGTTATACAAACTGTTATTACAGAACCTAATTCTTCTATTTCATATTAGTGAATATAAAAAGTTGGAAAACTTGTTTTATTACAGATTTTCTTGTAGTTACAGTGGGACTAGGAAGTGACTGATTGCATGTGAGATTTGGGGAGGACAAAGTGGTGTCTGGGTGAATTCCCCAGTTCCCCCACTCCCTTGCCGTTCATTTCAACAACTACTCCAAGATCACCTATACTCTCAGATTCCCCCTCCTGATTCCTGTTTCTGTACTTACTACTATTTTCCCTGTTGCGAAGACCACATTCTACGACCTGAAAGTACTTTGTTGCTTATCACGTTCCACCCTTGACTACTGTAACCCACTCAAGATGGCCGTTGTGCAAGGGTATGGGGGTTCCTGCGGTCGGGCAGTAGGTCTTGGCTATGTATGGGCTGGTGTGCCATGTGTTTAGGTTTTTAGCACGCTTAATCAATAGATAGATACTTTTAAGAGCTGATGACTATGTGATGGTTTTCTCTCTTTTCCTTTTTTTTTTTTTTTTTTTTGCATAACCAGGAGGAACAAATGTAAATTACTACTTCCCATTTGAGAAAACTTTAAGTATTAGACAATCCAAACCAATAAGAGCAAGTATCTCAGAAATTAACTCAAATACACGTGTGATTTTTACAATATCTAAATTTTATGTAGTGTTATCTGTTACGGATCTTCAGTTATTTATAATTCATTTAGAATTAAGAGAATTCAGAGATTGTTTCTAGAAAAAAATCAGTCTTAAACAGTGGTGAGGCGTGACTTTCAAAATGAGGGGAAGTACCAAGTATTGATTTTCATTAAAATAAGAGAGAATAATAAATTTTATATATACCCAGTCATCTAAAACAGTAAGTATGGCTAACAAAACAATTTTCGCAATCTGTGACACCCACATAAACATAACATTGTATCATACATATGATTATTAAAGTGGCGCATAAATGTTTACTTTTTTGTCTTTTCAAGTTTAATAATATTCAGTTCCTTGTCATAACTCAAAAGCTACTCTTCAGTACTTTTTCTACTGTACATTCACACGTAGGCCCTTCTTGCATCGCAAGATTGCTCACACTACAAGCAGACCCATTCCTAGTTGCCCTCTGCACTCAAACGTTCCAATTTCTCCTAGAGCTAGACCACAGCGCGTAAACTGTTAATGTAACATGGAGAAATAAGTAGTTCACACACTTTTACTAATAGCTTAAAGCTGCACAACAATTTCATTATTGTTACCAATAAATACCAATATACGTAAAATACTATTGCTAATACCATTGAGATATACATAGAGTTGTATTTAAAAGTGTCTTTCTTCACACATTATAGAGACTTCACGTGACAAAAACTGTCAACGCTCCCTAACTACTGAAGAGTCAAAATTGCTTATGGAAACCTACGAAGAAAGGTATTAAAAATTACGAATGCGTGAATACAGAAATATTGTGTATTGAATGAGCTCGCAGAACTGGTCATTCGAGCATCAAGCAGCTGTCCAGTTGTTTGCGAATAAATTTGGAAAATGTATCCAGAGCAAATAAAATATTGTTTGGCATGAATTTTGTGTTATTCTTCTTTTTCTCCTGAAACTCCTGGGAAAGCAGCGCTTCATTGCACTCTTCGCCACTGGTCTTAAGAATATGGCAATTCAATCAAAATTATTGCAGACTTTTTGAGAAGAAAAATATTTTGAAAACAATATTCCATGTAGAGGATAGCTGGAGTTGGGGTATTTTATTTTCTTAAAAAAAACTGTCTTATCCTTCAAAGATTGAACTTAATACCGAGTTGGACACACACACACACACACACACACACACACACACACACACACACACAATTACACACACACACACACACACACACACACACACACACACGCGCGCGCGCGCGCGCGCACGGGGTGGTTCAGGAGCGCTAAAAGCGTTTAACTGAGAAATCTGGTTATCAAGTTTTGGGTGGGACGCAATATCTTTCTACTACGTGATGGAGAAACTAATAAGCTTTTGTAATAATAGTTTGTACATGAGGTATAGCATTAAAATATAAGGGCTAGAAAAATTCGTGTGAAAGTAGTGCATCATATTTTTTCTTTGGATTTCAGCATATCTCGGTATGAAGCTTCAATATTTTCCGCAGTATTGTGAAGGACATTGATCATCCTCCTCTTAGCGGAGGGTTTGTCTTTTTATTGAACTCTCTGACAGCTGTCATGACATCATCAGAGACAAGAGTACCAACAATATATTCATTGATATGTGGAAAGAGATGGTAGCCAGATACAAGTTATGATAATAAGTTACAGTGGTGACTGATTTGTGTACTTCCACAATACTCCCTGTGATATTGAACCCATACGTTTCAAAGCAATCAGACCGTTAAACTAGACAATAATGAGTTTAAAATATGTCAATGACTTTGTTATGCTACCTGTATTCTATTTATATAAAAATGATTCCTCTATGCAGGAAACGTTTTGATTATTAAAAATCTCAAATTACACAAAACTGACTTGGTTCCATGTACAATATATAAAATACAAAATATCATTACGTTTGCTGGCTGGTAAACCAGCTCATTAAATGTTTTACTGATGTTTCTAGACGGTTCAACTTGGCAGTATACAAGATTTAACAGAGATTTGGAACACGTTATGTGAGCATTGCATGTGAAGACTATATTTATGGCTGACAGCTTATAAAGATGTAGAACATTAATTCAGTTTGAATAGTACTTCACAAACTTGAGCAGAAAATATAACATAGATGTTTTATTAGCATACACGTTTTAATCGAAATCGACCCAGCCTTTTTTGAGAAAATAAAAAATAATGAAACGCTTTCCATATAATGAGTAGTGTAGACGAGTGAACGTTATCTTTTTTCAATCTTCACATTGCATTCGGTAGCATATTTAACTTACCAAGTTTGATATTCGTTTGTTTTCATATTTAATGGTGTTATAGAGGTGCACTAACCTGATATGTTATATTCAAAACCATAATCTAAAACATCAACAAGTTTCCTCTCTCCAATTCATTACTCCCCCCTCCTTCCCCAAAACGGTATCTCTAGCAAATATTACCACGTCTAAACCACCATATTTCTGTTTACCACTATCACTTTGTCAGTAAAAGACATTCTCCTGGTATGACATTACTCGGAAGGCACCGCCTGCCTGAAAGGTGGCACAACCTTCTAGGGACACCTTCACTGACTGAGTTACATTCAAATAACTATGTACAACATTGTTTATTTTTAAATATTTTTTGCAAACTGTTCTTACAAAAAGTTCACTTAATGTTAGTCAAGATATGCTTTAAATAAATAGTTTTGTAATACTGCTTTTTTGTAGGTACAGGACATATAACGGGAGGAAGAAGCGAGTGTCAAAACCATCGTTTTGTGCTGACCGTTGAATTCCATTTTTTCAATGATACCACGAGACATAATTGCACAAAACATAGAAATGAAAGCTCTTAAAAATTCTGACCAATAATAATGAATATCTCAGATGCTTGACGTCACGAAGTGTATTTTAAAGAAATGTTCATTTTTGACTTATTCTTATTGCGTATATATAATAAACAGAGAATGTACTGCATTCCACCTGAAAATGTATTTAGATTTTTCACCTGAAATGCACGTTTTGAGGCTCCCCGCATTAAGAGAATTAATTTTAAAGAAAGATGTGTATGTCCTTTGTGAACAACACAATTGAAAATCGAGGTTTATTAAATAGCAAACTTGGTATTTAGGTATACCATTCTAGGATGTGACCAAAGATTCTGAAAAATAATTTTCAACTTCTTTACATAGAAACCTTTAAAATAATTTGGTATTTTCAGAAATGGTTTTAACAGCTTTGGTTTTATGTCGGTTTGATTCCGGGTGGGGATAAGCATTTCTTTGTAACCTAGCTTATTTTTTAGGCTCTCGGTCTGAAAGGTTGAATGAGACTATGAATCTCTCTCTTTCTCTGTCTTTCTCTCTCTCCGCGTATGAGAAAGATCTAATGTAGAAAAACTACCATGGCCGATAGGAGTGATACAAAGAAAAGAACGCCAATACGACTATTGCAGTTATACGGGGCTAAAAATGAAAAGAAAGGAAAACTTGTTTAAGTAATTTTCATTGCATTTCATTGTGTACAACAGATAAATGCCAGGTAAAATTTTACTGTAATATATGTAGTTAAAGTAAAAATTTATATCACGATCACGTTTCTGCAAATTAATCATTTTCTCACATATTGTTAATTTGAACTTGAACTTAAAAATACTTGTGTCTGCAAGGAAATGTCTAAGAAAAGCATTTCTACATGTCTACTCGATTACCATGAAGCAAAAAAAAAGAGTTTTTGTGAGAATACTTTGAAGAATCAGTATAGATAGTTATGTAAATGTGACATCAGTAAGTATTTATTTACACTTTTCTCCATGTAAACGATAATTTAGGATGAGGGTGATTCTCTTGAAAACCACCCATGCCGTATTTGGATATCCAATTTTATCCAATTTTCTTTAAGTTGTGTCACACACACACACACACACACACACACACACACACACACACACACACACACATACACACAATTTTCCTTGTGCTTTATCGAAATTTGGAGGACGTCATAACGGTTTAACTATTACATAGAATTTTTGGGTGAACTGGTCTTCTACCTATTGTAAGTCAATTTTAAAGAACGTAGGAGTGGTTTTCTTAGAGATCAGGAGATCTTGCAACATATTTTCAACTAAATA
This sequence comes from Mantis religiosa, assembly GCA_030765055.1. Lineage (NCBI taxonomy): Eukaryota > Metazoa > Arthropoda > Insecta > Mantodea > Mantidae > Mantis > Mantis religiosa. The sequence goes on along the minus strand of CM060952.1, from coordinate 127,330,484 downwards.
TGGTAATTGAAATAGAATATAGACTACCTAACATAGCTAAGGCGAGGTAGAGTGTAAAAATTCATCATATAACTTGTTGAAACATACGGCAAAAGTTCATGAATTCTGTTACCTGTTCGCCTTTATTTCCATCCATCTGTCCGTCGTAATTTTTGGCCCTGCACAATCAGCCTATACTGTTCTTTCCTGTTTCATTTTTCCTATTTTTACGCATTTGTACATCACTAGCACCTTGTTAGACTCAAATCTTTGTAGTTACTTCAGGGGCAAATAGTTTCTTATCCATGTTGTTTGGGGTTTGTATGACCTTTAGCATTGGTTTAACATCTAAGTTATACAGCGAGTCCCTTGAAATACATAGTTCAATTTATCGCATAGGTGGCCTTAGTTGTACGTATGTCCCTTCAACTTTTATTTCATTGCCCTGCTGAAAGGCGACTTCAGCTGTCTTCTTGTCTAGTTTGTTGCTGCGCTATTAGTGGAGCATGATATTTGGATCAGGTGATGCAGTACATATGATCTTAGTTGCCATTTCCGACTTTAGTTTTATTCTGCAGAACTGGTTTATTTTGTAAATTTGATTCGTGATATTGAATATTCAATGAAGTATTTAACGGAAACTGTTGGGAAACCCAAGCACGTGGTCTCTAAAATGCGAGTCACAAACTGTGGACATTACACACATCTTATGGTTTTTTGAATCCTTGTCAATATTTCTTTTGTGATATTTAACGCACACTCTTCAAACTAGCATATTTGCTAATTTTTGGTTCTGTTTCTGGATCCCTTCTTTATCAGTTCTATAAATTCCGTACTTCAAGCTTTGTTAGTGGCAAAAGATGGAGATTTGAAGGTCACACTGTTTCGAACGCTGCTAAATCACTGCAGAATAACCCGTTCTGTACATGCTCATAAATTTGATCATCTTATCTGATAATCGCAGAACGTCAGCAAAAACAACTGCTTATTTTAAGATAATAGACAGAAGCTTGAAAAGAATATATGAACCAAGGAAAAGTTCTCTACCTATATATTACTAGAGCATCATTTATCATGCGCTGTACACGCCCTTTATTTACATTCTGTAACATATTTTGTTGCAGAATTTATGTATGGGCAGTGTGTGAAGTAATGGGAATAACAGCTTGAGAGAGACAACTAAAATAGCAAAGTCAACAATTATCACGCAAGATTCATTATATTCATTAGAAATCTTAGTTTTTTTGTAATGTTGTGAATATACCGAAAGATCCATCGAAATATGGACCAATTGGCGTGTGTTCCTTTTAGTGAAACAGCATTGCTTCTTGCCTTCTCTGCAGATCTAGATTAGCCATGGCATAAATGATCAGTGACGTAGGTAAGAGGGATGTCCAGGAGGTCCAGACATCCCCCCCCCCCAAAAGTGAAAATACTGCAAATAAAAATTGCAAAAAGTAGCAAAAAAGTACTCTTAAGACTGTGAAATTAAAATGTTCTAATATACACTTTGATGTGCATAGCTATAAAAGGATGTGTACAGCCAAGACTGTAAAACAATGAGTGCAAATCTAGATTGATCACCATTGTCTATAAAGACACAGACAACACAAAACTACATATCGGACTATATGTGTACTTCTTCAGTTTAAGAGAGATATCAAGTGGTGGATGTAATGCCAAAGTGCCAAAATAATATTATATATATATTTTTTTTGCTTTGCTAACGGCAGTGTGCTCATCAGCGGGTGGGGCAGATAAAACCAACCGCATCTCATTTTATATGATTTGGAAAGAAATTTGTTGTTTATCCTTTCTTCGTCTTTTCATTCATTGTAACTATGTTGACCATCCTTTCTTCCGCTTGTTTAGTTTCATTGCTGTTGCTTCTTAGAAATGACTGACAATGATTTATAAACTGTTGCGTTTGCTGCTGTAAAGAGTACTTTTGTTGAGTAAATAAGCATTACTTATTCAGCAACACAGCGAATATTCCTGTAGAGGCATAGATACAGGCCAGTTAGCTCTATAAGGAATAGCAACAATCTTTGAAAGCACAAATATCTGCTTCACCCAGTACCAGAGGAAAGCAGTACTAAAGATTTAGTGAAAAAATGACGTACGACTGAATCCATTACATATGAAAGAAGGAACAGAACGCCTTCTACCCGGAAACCTCAGTTTGCGGTACGAAAGTCTACAACGGTATTCGTTCAAAGGGTTCATGTGGACAGAACTTTCGGACGAATATTAAAGTCTTTGAAATTAAAATCGTACCGAATAATATTGTGAATACAACAATTGAAGGTGTGGATGGGCATAAACGTGTAAATTTCTGCCACTGGTTGTTGAAGGTGGTTACATCGGACCCGGTGAAGCTTATCAAGAGTGAATTGACTGGTTTCATTTGTTGGGATTTGTAAACTTCTCGGACGACACAATATGCCAATCTACATACTTCTTCACGACCAAAAGTTCGGTGTGTGGAGAGCTATGATTGCAATACTGTTATGGGGATATTCTTTGATACCATAATCAACACATACGTCTATCTGATCTTTTCGGATGAAATTTATCTCCAACTACAGAAGAGGAACATCATTAATACTTCTTTCAACAAGATGGGCAACATGATGAGCACATCTAAGAGGAGGTTTATCCATATTCATCAGATATTCACTGAAGAAAGGATTGTGAGCAAAGGCTTACGGCCACTGCAGTCATCAGAATTGTTTACATACGAGTTTTATTTATGGAGATACTTTTGGGGGGGGGGAATATGTGCAAAATCCTCATTCCATTGATGAACTAAAAGATAACACCAGGAATTGCATTTGTACTATTACTCAGTGTTTTATGAACCTGATCAGACGGACACAGCAGTGTCTAGATGTATTTGGAGGGCAGCTTCAGCATGTATTATGAAGGTAAATTTATCCACTTTGTTCTATTTGAATTTTTTTATAAGTTATTGGAGCATTGTTTTTCCCCTCTTGGTCATGCAAAGAGAACGGAGTTTTAAAGCTCATACATAGCGACTCGCTCTTTAAGATATTTTACTATCGCTTAAGTCCTTTGTATTTCTTTATTGTCATTGTACCTGCAAGGAGTAGTAAGTACTGTCTGCCCACCACAAGAAGGCAAGGCAGAGGAATGTGTAACGTATTCACTTTTGCTGTCCGTATGGTGTTTATGCTCGTCTTCCGGATATGATAAGAATCTAGGTTCATGTAAAATACACACTGTTGTTACATAACTCATCCATGCCTATCACTGCAGTTACTGAAGCGGGCTTCAGATATGGCAGCATGGGTGACTCATTTCATAGTAAACAATTTACTAACAGAGCAGAAATAGTTCAAACCCCTCTTCCTGACTTCACATCTCGCTTGCATTCTTGTTGTGGGAAGACAGTAATAAAAGTATTCATGCAACTGTTAAATAAGTGTATGTAGAACGGTTAGAGGAAGTCATGTGAACGTAACAGATAGGAATGTTTTTGGGACATTCGCATTACATATTAACACGAAGTTAAAAGCTGCGAATGTGAAATGACAATTCAAGTTGGGCTGGTATTTCAGCTGGGTTTTAATTGTTGTGGGTACTTTGTGGCTAGACGTTCCCCACCCACTGAATGGCGCGGGTTCATTCCTCGCCAGACACGGAGATATATCTGCGGTTCTTGCAAGCTCTTCGGTTACTTGCGCTACAAAAAGAAAGAGAGGTTCAAACATGGCTTTAGCTTATGATATATATCCGTAGGTAGATCGTATCTCCAAGGTGACACGAAGGAAGCAACAGCTGCACCTTCAAGGCTTAGTACTTCAAACTAATACATCCTTGTACAAGTCCTCAACCAAGGAAGGCGATTATTACTTTATACTCAAATTCTCCTTTTGTGTATGTATTAGAGAAAGAACGTAAGTCAACAAAGAAAACCAGAATAAATTTCAAACTTGATATTCTAAGCCCAGTATCTTGAAAATCACAAAGAGAAAATTGAGAGTAGAATGAATTTCCCCACTTTCTACATAATTTCTTAGTTATAAGAGTGAAGTTTTCGTATTCTTTTCTCAAAGGAGTTTTAAGTACTTTGGATTAAAATTTAATATACTTATATTCATATAACTGGTACTATGAAAGCTTTAATTGGACACCATTGAACTTTAACGACGCCCACTTTTCAATGAGCTCATGATAGAAAAAAAGATCTGGTTTGGTGAATATCTGTCGTTTTTATATCATGTGGGTAACTAAGGAGGAAAAGAAATGTAAGTTCCTTTCCTCCCTAGAGTCTGGAAGAATGAATGAAAGGTATGGTAAAACTTGTGAGATGGTTTGGTAGGCAGAATGCAGTATTTCCTGTATAAGCTGTAAAGCAGCTATTCAGTACTCTTCGGGTTCTCTATGAAATGATGATGGTTACAGAAGGTCCTTTGATTTTTCTGCAAGCAGTGGACTGCTAAGGTACAAGGAAGTCCAATAATAATTATTGGTTCACCAAGCGGTGGTTTCACAAGATGAATGGAGTGGTAAAGAGTCCGTTCTCCTTGTGCACATCTTTCTGTCAGCACAGGTCGGTACTAGGAAAAGTTAGCAAAGGAAAGAAAGGTCGCGGCTCTGGATGACTTCCATAGTACGCGACTATAACTTAAGTCGGGTCCCACCTAACAAAGGAGCCGCTGGTGTCGACAGCTTCAGATCGATGTTCTACATCCCACATTATTGGCTGCTGTAGAGCTATGATCTCATTCACCATTTTAATCCACATCGTTCTCAGAAAGCTCTACTACAATAATAGATCTTGTAACATTGTAGGTATCTTCGCAGAAAATGCTGTTAATTAAGTCCTCGTGGAATTTCGTACAATACAGATTTTGTTATGGATATTCGTATATAAACAAACCTGATATCTTCTAGCCACATCCATTAGTCTATTTACTCTTCTACAAACTATTCTTACAAAACCTTATTCTTGTATTAGCTTCATGTTAAAATACGTATTCCACAAATGTTTTGTGACACACATTTGTTGCAGGTAAACACGAAACCATTTAATGACTGCTTCCAGGTATTCAGAATAGATTGACATTACATTAAATGAAATTACTGCCAACTTTACGATGGCAGTCTTTAGTTTCAATCCAGTAAATAAATCCTGTTTTGCTATAATTTAGCGTGGAATGTGATTTCCTGTCCCCATACACAGAAGCATATTGACAAACAGCTTTCAAATTAGTGTTTTGAAATAACACGTGTACTTTAAATAATTTTCCAGCCCTAAATAAAGTTGTGTATCTACTGTGAGATTACGTTACATAAACAACAGTTATAAAAACGTGCACAAATTTTAAGCAATTCATTGAGTAGCACAATGTCATCTATGCTACAAGGATTATTTTCTTCAAATTCAACTGTTTGCGTACCTCTCTGTCGCCAACAGCTGCAAAAAACACTAGCTAAGACCGTTTTTATGAGTATTACGAGTAGAAACAGTTGCTGATTTCTTGCCAATTGAACAGGTGGAATGTCACAAGATATAGTCATAGAAAATATGTCACAGTTTGCTTTTGGTGAATTTTAATAGCCTGAGCTCTCTTTACTAATCCACTGCTATGTAATTGCTTTGAAATGCCATCCTCTTTGCATGCCTACAGATAAAAATGAATAGCGTCTTAGCAGTTTGAAACATTAGGGAATATTTTAGAATTGAAGCTAATAATAAATAATAATGTTTCATGCTACGAAAAATGTATTTGACGTTAATGAGGTCCATTTCTGTGCTTTTCTTTATTTCTTACGTTTTACAAGTTGTTTAAAATTCATTCAGAATGAAGGGGAACTTGCAGGCTACTCCCAAAGAAATTCAAGAACATTGGAGGAATTTATGTCAAAGAGGTAACGAAAACCTTTCCATAAGGGGGGGGGGTTGCGTAGGAGGTTTTCTTAATAATTTGATGTTGCATCCTTAAAAGAAGCTGAACCTCAATCACCCTTTCGCTTTTTGGAAAGTGCTTTCCGTACTTTCACCGTATACTCGGTCGGTCGGTCTGAGACATCTATTCCAAAATGCTCTAGATTACTCTAGTATGCCAGCGAATACTCTAGATAAACAAAATGATAATTTAGAGGGATATTATACGAAATCATAAAAGAAAAATTCGTTTCATGTGGAATGTAAACCAAGGAAATACATTATTTTGCACAACGCATGCTTTAATTCGGCATAGAGGTGGTCTGGTAGCCCAATCGGCAGATCGCCTCCCGGCTGTGTGGAGAGTCTGCATTAGATACACGGCTGGGAGGTGGGCATTTTTCTCTAACCAAGATTATTGTCGAAAAGCATGAATATGAGTGTGATCTAATGTCCAAAAAAAAGCAAACCACTGACACCATTGCCGATATGACTTATATTCTAAAGGTAAAAGGCAGTTGAAGGTAGGGTATAAATGGAGCAATATAAAAGAAAGGTAGGAACTGATATTAGGGCGCTGATCTCACACTTTCGCGGGTCTCCCAGGGCTTGTCAGAGTGAAACAGTTGAGAGTAGCGTTGATTAAGACTGATGATTGCAAGTAGACATTGAGATATCGTACATCCCGCCCAGTCTTCACATTCTTCAACACTTAGGTATTCTCAAACAAATTCTCTTTCTTCTTTTTGGACATGAGTCAATCTGTTAGCTTGGTTCCTATCTTAGCACAGGCTTGGTTATTGTGATCCGCTTGATGAATATCGTGAAACAACCTGGAAGCAAAGGAGCGTTTATATGAAACCGCATGTCCTTAGGCTACTACGAGGTATGACGCTGTAAGTTTATACACAAGAGCACATTCATGAACCATGGAATGAAAATTACAAATGCATTCTGAAAGTCTCTCTAATGATGTGATGCCTCAGAGAAATAGTATGACTTACTTTCGCGAGATCGCTGTTTCAAATCCTGTCGATCAATCGGATTGAGGTTACTTTTGTGGTTTCCTTTGGTCGCAAAGTAATTTCCGGGATGGATAATACGTATCTTGATGAAAAAATGAGAGTTCAAATCGCTTACGCGGTATAATATGGCCAAAATAGTGCGAACACAGAATATTATATTTATTATTAAACTAACAAACTATTTGAAAACAAAACCGACTGTGGTTATCAGTTATTTCATATTCGTTTTCCACTTTAAGTTAAATAGGGAAAATCCAAAATCTACTGTTTTTTTCTGATTGCTTTGACTTTTGACCACACATTGAGAACATAAAACAAGGGCACGCAATAATTTAATAAGTCAAGACAAACCAATAACATATCAATTCGTTTATTGAATTACTTGAATTGAATTAGTCTTTAATCTGAGGGTGCTATAGTAAGAAGTATATAATGTCGTGCAGGAATTTCTTAATTTTAAATAATTTTAGAGAAACCTTTTTTGTACGTTGTTACAATTTTCAAGATTTTACAATCATAATTATGGTGAATAATGAATTTCAACTGAACTATGAAATATCCCCTAAATAGTGCAACATCATTATTCTTATGAAAGCTTCCTTCACGTTAATCCAGATAAGGGTTTGCAAAAATGGTTCCATTAAATATTTTGCTGTAAATAAATTGGCGATACCGGAGACTGAAGCGATGGTCTAATCTTCAAAATGGCCACTGTTTATATTTTTAGTATCGCTAGAACGAACGATAGAATAACAACTCGCCACTTTATAAAATATAAGAAACTGTTGGAAATTTCCATTCAATTACAACGAATATTTCTGAAATGCTTAATATCTGAAACTCAGTTTGGCATATGCCGTGGTTTTCAATGAGTTCGACATTTTTCTTGCAGTGAACCTTTGTCTCTGTGTTTTGGTTTGCTATTTATACAAATTATGCAAAAGTAACTCAAATTTTGTGATTTCACAAGTCATTCCGGGTAATTTAAGGTGCATTATTAATAATGATGCAAATACTTTAAAATTTTAATTTTAATCAAATTCATTAACTATTTTAGGGAACATTAAAGATATCGAAGTGTTTCATTTTTCCTTATCAGTTCCTTGTAAAATGAGCTTAAATGTGAAGGTATGTGTCTCTTCGAATTCTCGTTACTTATGCATATGTTTAAAACAATTTTTGTAAAGTTCAGAGGAACTTAAAATATCTATTTCCGTCATAATTTCCATACCGTTTTTGTTTTGTTTCTTATTTCACTTTTGGAAGGGGCTATTACCATATCCATAACATCCTATCTGGGTAGAGGATTGCCAAGATTTCTTCTGGCTTTGGGCTCATAGTTCAAAGTTTAAAACTATGTAAGGTATTGTCTGGGACCTTTCTATAAATGTCCATAAAGATTTTATTTTTTCCAGACACATTAAATACCTATACGTACGTGTGTATGTATATAGGTGGCGTTTTATGGGTTCATTAGAGCATTAATCTAAGAACACCAAATTTTATGTGAAATATGAAGTTACGGTTTTTCAAAGTGTAATTATAGATAAATGAAACTTAAGGTATTTGCTATTTCTAACAGGAACTACCTGTACACAATTACTTATATTCTATTGTAAAAGGAGCGGAAGTTAGCAATTTCAAGCTGTTTTTCTAGTACTATTTTCTCTCAGGTGGACCCCTTTCTTAAAACAAAAGTTTCAGAAAACCTCAAAATATCTGTTTCCAGTGAAATCTCTAAGTATTATTTTGCCAAATGAAATACTTCATTGTATATACCACAAGCAGGCAGTACAGAAAGTAAAACTTAGTCAAACCAATTGGAAAATTCTTGAAATAGTTTGGAATAAAGGTGGCGATTACGTCTGCTGAATTAGTCAAGATTGACTCATCGCCCCTAAAGACTGAATTCTAAGTGTTGGAGAATGTTGTAAGTATAGTGTGAAGATGGGCGGAAAGGGCAATACCTCACTGTCTTGTCTCCCTCAACGAAATGCTCATCTGTTTCCTCTGACGAGTCGGCTTACAGACTCAGACAAGCCCTGGGAGACCTAAATAAATATTTTGGAAGGTGAGAGATCACTGCTCTAGAATGCAGTTGCCAATTAACACCTGCATTGTTGGCTGTACGCTTCTTGGGAGCGCGCCAGGACGACGTACATACAAATAGCATGGTGATGCTTCATTCACTTCCCGATGCTAATTAAAGACTGGTCGCACATGCAGTAAGGCTTATTAGCTTGTTCCGTCCCTAATGAAAATTGCCGACCAGACCTGGGATTATACCTCATCATTATTACTACGTGCCACTGTATCTTCAGTGACAGTGAAAACCTGCTCTTTCTTCGGAGTCTTTTCTTTCACTTACAATGCCTACATAGGATGAAAAAGCCTGTTGGTTTTTTTAACGTATTTATGAGAAGGGGCTTTTAGGCGTGGCTGACACTAGCATTGACAGCACTGCAGGATTTTTAAAGTCATTATAAGCGGCACTGCCATGTTTATTGCTGCTTTATTTCTTTCTTTATTGAACTCCTCAACTTCTTTTTTATATTTCTTATTTAATGGGACTTTAACTGCCAGGTCTTATTCGAAGTTTTTTTCTAACACATATGAGTAAATGTATGCCAGAGAATTTGCGGAGTTGCACAGCTGCCTTGTTATACTTGAGTAGATTGCTGATAGATGGTGTTCTTATGACGTTGCGACATGTATTTTACTTTTATAATAAAAGTAAAAGTGTGCATAAAGTGGACATTTTATACAGGGTTATTGCAAACTTGGCGCATATTCAAAAATCTACACAAAAGCCACGCCGTTCTTCTAACGCACCGCCGAGTCCACACAGACTTTTACTACATTCAGTATCTTCAAAGAGAAATGCCATCAGCTAGTCAGGTTTACCTTGAGGTTAGAGAAGGGCCTAACGTCGAGGAAGTTCATCACCTGTCATATGGGGCTCGGGAGACCATTGCCTTAATTTAACCCATATTTAGGCTGGAGTGTCTGTTCCCTTAAACCTACACCTTTTACGAGCACTGTCATGACTGCTAAAGACACAGCATAAAGTCTCAAAAGAACCGCATTACCCTCGTCGGGTCTTTTGGAGATTGCAAGTTTGGAACAGGTTTCCGCGCAAAGCTCGGGACATCTCAACCAGACATAGTTTCACTAACAGTAAAACCTTATCAAAGCAACTCTTGTCCATTCAAAAGTTGCTTAGATGTCAAAATCAACAATACTTTCCCCGATACTTTGGAATAAACACATTGTGCAGGACAATTGTTGCACTCTGATAAGGAACCGTTGCAGCAATCAATTCAACCTTCTCAATTTCATTCTGAAATCCTAAACTCATCTCAGCGACAAAACTCTCTCAAGGGCAGCAGACCCAGAATTGCCTTGTCTACCACCTGGTCATCGTTGTGTAAAGTTGCCTAAGCAGATCTCGTTAAGAGCGTCAACTGTTTACAATGTTTATCACAACCATTTTCACAAAGGCAGCGTGAAATACTATTTTACATACACGTAGATTGAAAGCCTTAGAATCCGAATCGAGTTATTAAGTGCACGGGTCATAGCTGCAACCATTCATCGTCTGGGCATCTGTTGAAAATCTCTTGAGCCTTGTCATCTTAATCCTGCAGTTCCTGATCATCGGCTATTAAAGACGGGAATGGCAACAGATTTCTTACACCTTCAAGGACGTTTTCCTAAGTATCATCTAACCGTCTCTCTTGAAAGCTTGCGATTCTTTCTGCTCCTATCCTCGCCTTTCTTTTCTTTCCAATGTAGAGTTCGTTACCACGATTAAACATATGAATACTGTTGCCAGCCGTTGACATCTTGTCTAATTAAAAAAATTCAAGCAAAAAATTTGTGAATAAAGTAGCAATTACAGAAAACTATTATGGGAATAATGTATCGATAACTATTGATTAAAAAGTCCTTATCCGCCAAACCACAAATTTTTCAGAGAAGTCAAGAAGCTACTTACATCTCTTTTCATCTGCAATACCAACTTGAAATTGAGAATTCATATTAAATTGAGAATTAAACACGCCTGACGAGATGCTGTTTTTCTGTATTCTGTTCCAATGAAAGAAGCTTCAGCAAGAATAAGTATCTGGTTCATTAATTTGATACAATTATTTACCAGTTGTGACACTCTAGATGCATAATATTAGTTTGGAAGGGAGTTTCAGTTCCTTGAAAACGCAGTGAGACATGACCGCGGTCTTTATTAGCCGCTGATCACAGTTATTAAGTGTATATTCTGAACTGCTTCTTCCACCCAATTATCAAATAACCTGCAATTAAACCGAGACGGGAAGGAATGGGGCGGAGAGGAAGAAAAAAGATTGATGAAGATAGGCTATTTTCAGAGTATAGTAATTAAAGGTTTTATTCTACAAACATTTTGTAATGCCCATATTTCTTATTATTTTGCTAATGATTTGAACGGTGTAGCCTAATTGCCCATGCACTTCATATTTTGGAAGATTGGTCCACTCTTGAAAGCTTGTAGTATAACTAATTTCCCGAAAAGTTTGAGATATGAAAATTCAATACGGAATTAGAATATATAATGTTTTGTATCGTCGTTTTGTCGACCTCACACACGTCTAACAAAACTTGACGTTAACCCAATTGAAAAACCTCGTTTCATAACACTGTTCCCTAAACAACTTACATTATCTTGGATTCATTGTCAGCAAACATTACTAGAAAATATCTGGATATAAAAGAGTAAGTGTCTTTCTGAACAGAATTAAGCAGTCAAAGAGGATATCCGAAGCAGTTTTCCTTGTCCTCTTTCCACATTCTACCCATGTGTTCATCCTTGCAACTCCCGCTTAAAGTATATGTTTTCTGAAGTGATCACGGTTAAAAATTAATGCAACTGCTTTCCTTACTCGTGTACTCAATCGCAGAAACAGTATTATATGGACTTAAGGCCAGTTTTCTGGTACGTCTTCGACCAGGATAGGATTGCCACTTAAGTTGGTTTTTTTCACTAACCGATATTTTTAACGAGTTTTGATAGTAAATATATTAATTTAAATGCTTCAGGTTTCGGGCTGTAGGGTATCTCAGAATGTTTTTTCTGTCAGTTGATCTGCTGTTTCACTTTCATAGATACGCTGATGACCTGGCAGCCACCATATTTCGAGCCCTTGCTAGACGACGGGGTAATCATGATATTTAGGCATTCTCAAACCTGTTTTGATTGCATATAGTCTGAAGTGAATGTTTTCAAAGCATTTTGAATGTTTGTAAAGACGAACATTCGTTTACCATGACGACCTGTATCAAGTGTTCTTAGAGGACAGCTCAGGTTAGCAAATACTTTTGCCTGAAAAACTATGTAATATTCCCAAGGCTTATACTATTTGACCATAGTGATGGGTCATATACGCTGATGCATTGCGTATTCTTTGCTTTGTGTGCATGGACAACTGTCTTTAATTTTCTTAGCAATATTTTACGAATGTCTTAATTTTTCACTGTCCTCACATGTGGAACAGGAGAAAAATTGCCCAAATATACCATATTACAGTTACAGAAACTACATATTTTGAGGTCATCTGAATATATGTATATCGCTATTAAGCGAGAGAGTAGATCCTCCCGAACCCTGCTCTCCTTAAAGTTAAATCTCGGTGATGTGCAGGATGCACCGGCAATATTGGTTGTATATTGAAGAGTTACGTAATTTAAATCCGTTACAAGTTCTGATGCTATACCTACATACATTTATATGTAAACTACAGTAGCTGCTGCCTACTCCATCGCTTCGTTGGGAACCCGCCGTTCTAGCCACTTGTCAGAAAGCAAAACTACAGACATATTTAGGTCAAAACATCTTCCTAACCCCTAATATACAGAGATGGTTAATGATTGAAATTATTATTGTTGTTGTTGGTAGCGGTGGCGATGTGTGTGGGTTGTGGGTTCTATATTATAATACTACACATAGTATAGGTAAGATAAGTAGTAAATGTACGGTAATATATCAGGTAGATCGTATACTTGCCTCATATGTAGTGACAATGTAAGCAAAACGAGAATGTTTTTGTATAAAAATAAAGGCACCAATAGTTCTGCTTTATGATAAAATTATAGAGATATTTTATGTCTCCCATGTTTAGTATTTTTTAAAGGATAGGGGAAAATAAGAAAGTACTTCAAAGAGTACTTTTGGATTGCGAATCAGTATTTTCTTGCACCACTTGGGCTTATTTAAATTATATTTATCTTGGGTAACACATTTCGTAGTTATAAAAATTCTCCTTTTTAATCTCTCTCTCTCTCTCTCTCTCTCTCTCTCTCTCTCTCTCTCTCTCTCTCTCTCTCTCTCTCTCTCTCTCTCTCTCTCTCTCTCTCTATCTCACGTCATCACATCTATTCATTCATCCATCACACATACACACATATATAATGTATTATATATAGTATGCGTTATATATGTCTATATTATATATAAGGTTTTATAAAATATTTGGGGAGGATTTAATGGACCTCAAAAGTGCACTTCTGGTAAAATTGTAACACCGATTTCTGTGTAGAATACAACACCTTTTCAGTGTAGAAAGTCCAAATAACTGTAAAGAAGGTACAAAGCATTTCCGGACTGGCATTGAAATGACACGTTTTCCTCCTATACTTTAGAACAGCCTAAATCTACCCCCCCCCCCAAGACATACACGCACTGCAAATGTATGGGGAACACGTGCCTCGCGTCCCCTCCTCTTGCTTATCGCGTTCAAACTCCGCTCTTTTATTACTGTCTCACAACATTAAAAAACTTGCACATTTGAATGACATCAGTTCGACACGCCCGAGTTCTGTATCCAGCTCGACAACAAACAACAGTCAATTGCCCGGAACGTGATGCAAGGAAATCCGACCCGCTTCCTACTTTATGTCCCGTACATGACACAAGTCCTATTCTTGGCTACAACAGCGCCAACTTTGAAAAAAAGCAATTCTATTGGCCGGACAATGCGGTTAGATTTATGTGACAAGGCTTGCGGTGCCAAATTTAACACCCGGACAGCGACCCTATTGTTCTAACGTGACTTGTAGCTGAGGTCGCGACTTCGAACCTGGGTACCGTATTTCTCGGATTCCGGCGTTGAACTCCTCCCCAAAGATTGTGTACCATCAATTTCCTTTCTAAGTACATGGCTGTGTGTATGCTTTTTTAAAAGCTTGGCCGCTCATCCTGCACGAGTTTGTTTTTGCTGTATAAATCGGTCACCAGTGATGCATGACTTCCTCTGTTTGCTCTTGTTCTTAAAGCAAGCCGCCTGGAAGTTTTGTTGTAATTTCTATAAAACTAAGGATACCTTAACTCTATATAGTATTTGTTTTAGTAGGACCTATGCACTTTCTTTTTAGTATTCAACGGTTTAACGACCGTTTATAATTTGTACGTTACCACAAACGGTAGGCGTTGGTGAAATGAAACGTAATTTAAAAATATACGTTGCACATAACTTTCTCTACTCTTGTACCAAAACTTATTCTATCTACTTCAAGTGAATAGAAATAAATATTATCCTATTGCTAATTTTCTTGTAGGTGTAATGAGAATATGTAAATACAGTAAGATTTAAGCGACAGTTAAATGTTTTAAAGCTCCCGGCTATGTAATGACTTCTCTTTGCATGGTCAGGAGATTAAAAATGAATAAGAAATTCGATTTGACAAAAGAGTAAGTACGAGTTGCGTTCAAGTTATAACACCTATTTTTCTCAGGACTAGGACCAGATAGGAACTTCTGGTTTTTTAAAAATACACGTGGACTCTTTGTGAATTCGTGACAGAGATGGCAGCACTGTACAGTGCATAGAACTTTAGTGGCAGCGACGAGAGTTAGGGCTGATTTTGATACTTAAAATGGCGACGTTTTCATTGCAAGAACAGCGTGTGATCATTCGTTTTCTCCATTTTCGTGCTGTGACACCTATTGAGTGAGGCATGTGGTGATAATACCATGGATGTCTCTAATGTGGGTGCGACAGTTCAATGAAGGCAGAACATCGTGTGACAACAAACCAAGACAGTTATGGCCTCGCACCAGCCGGTCTGACGACATGATCCAGCGAGTGGAGAACGTTGTTTAGAAGGATCTCCGATTGAGCGTTGCAGACAACGCCTCCAAAATTGGCATTTCCGTGAGATCTGTGCACACAATTCTGCATGAAGATCTGAAAATGCGAAAATTGTCTTTCAGGCTGCTTCTTCGTAACAACAACCTACTTACCTGACTTGGCTACTAGTGACTTTTTGGCTTTTTCCCACGATGAAAGACACTTCCAATGGTCGCAGATTCACTAGTCATGTCGCTATTGTCTCAGCGATTTTCCTGTGGTCAAAACACACTCCTAAAGAAGCTTTCGCAGCGGCCATGGCGTCGACGTTGTGAAAAATGTGTACGGCCAGAGGAAGATTACGTTGAGAAGTGACACTAGTTTCACATTTTTCTTGCGATTACTTTGTGAGAAAAAAATAGGAGGTGTTATGACTTTAACGCATCTCGTATTAGGAAAAAAAAGGAATATCTAGAAAATGGTCCATTCTACAAAACATAAATTTGCCATCGGATTGATATGTTTTTTTTTGGGTGAATTTGTGAAAATAATTATGTGAATTTTTTCCCGTTGATAATACTTTCCTTTAAAAATACTCTTTATACACTTTTTAGACAAAATCTCGTTTTTATACAACTCTTACACATCCACAACGTGACTAGCGAAAATCCTTCTCTAAGCCTCCCTCTTTCTGAAGATTATTGATTTTGTCGTCCTTGAGACCGTCGTTGCCACACACATTAAATATCCATAGCTACTCTGTACTTTGTTTATCTTTCACTCAGTGATTTTATACTTTCCCACATTCACAATACAAACATTTTAACGCTTTTTAGGATTTCCAAATCTTTAATGTTAATATAAAATAATATAAACAATATCACAAAATCTACAAACAGCAATTGTGTTCGGGGCCAAACGAAAGCAATTGTTTTAATATGTTTTGTGTAGTAGGACTTTATCTAACTCTTTTGCTTTACCAGTTACGCAAAAGTTATCCAGTATGAAGGCTTTTGAAGATGTTCCCAAAAATTTGAAGATGTACTGTTCATTTGGCATGAAAGCATCTTAAACATGTGGCATTGTAATCAAAATCGATAAAGGAATATTTAAGAAAATCAGAATTTTCTAAAAAGTTTATAAATAAAAGGTAGCCGAATATGGGGAAATTTTATTGAAAATCTTCCTGTGACAGCGTTAGAAGGTGTTGAATCTAAATACTAATTTTGGTATTAAATCAGTTTTCTTAGTTGTATTATGCTGTTCGCACACTACCACAAACACTCACAATTTTTTAAAGGCTGTTCTTAGATTTCGAGGTTCCCAAACATGTATTTCCAGTAAAATGTCGATGTCCAGTTTTTGGTTGGAATGCAGTTTTCCCCCTACTTACTAACTGAAAGTAAAAAGAAAATTAGAAGTACTGGTTGCAGACCGAAATTTAGGCTGTCTCCTCGGATTTTCATTCATAAGGACCTGAAGAAAATACACCCTCAATCAAGGAGGACGGTCTTGTTGAATTTGAAACTTAAACCTTCCTTTTACGAGTCTATGGTTTAAAGAGATGTGATGCCAATGCACATATGAGGTTGGATGAATATGCTTCCTAGCTGTTCTACCTATAGTATTCAAGTATGAGGTATTTTACCGAGCGAGATGGCTCAGGCGGTTTCGTATGTGGCCCGCATTCGGGAACCCGGGTTCGATTCCCGTGGCCAACCTACCTGATCCATGGGATTTTTTCGCGGCTTCTCCCGGGTCACCAGGCGAATGCTGGTTAAGTTTAATTACATCCCCCGAATTTCCTGTTCCTCCATTTCATATCAATTATCATTTCACGTCGTTTCTCATCTGGTGGTCTATTTCAGGGTAGAAGTGTCGGCGGGTGTTTCGGCTTGCATGGCAGGATGATATGCTCTGAGTAAAACTTCCTCTTCCGGTAGGATGGTCTCCGGTCCTCGAGCCCGGTCTGGAGGGGCTGTTTTCGTACTGCAACAGGGTGAGCTACCGGTTGTGATGCTGCTGGGGAGTTTCCAACTAGTAACCATGCCCTTCGCATTGTCGTGGCTTCTTGGGACTAGCACCCTATGTATCCTTTTCCCTTATCGTTCCTCCCGGGGATCCTCTACATGGGGCATAGATATGTACAAGATCAAGACCTGTTGCATCGCTTCCTTACCGTAATCCAATCCAGTGATATATTTTTCTCAGCCTTTGCATAGGTAGTGTGTGGATAGGCAAAACCAATTAAGTTGATTGATTCATTCACCCACTAACCAGGGAAAACCCACAAATAAACGTGTTATCGCGGAGCTAATTCGTTCAGAGAGTACCACATGTACTGAAGTATCCTTGGGGAATGTCTGATAGTGTCGCAGCCTTCTACAATACGTATACACTTCTCATAATTTTGTACTGTAATTCCATATGCAAGAACCTGTGTATGTTGCTTCTGTCCATCCCCATCCATTTATTATTTATTAGAGGTAAAGAGTAGTTCTGATGGTAATACCTTTTTGGATTTTCTGTTGTAAGATCATGGTTTTCCGATATCTTATGACGGAGACTCATTGCAAAATAGAAGAGCAAGTCCATCACTTATACATGATAGATTTAGGGGCTATCGGCAATGATTCGTGGATCAATATATGACTCCATAGTTAAATAAGAATGTCATTTGAAAAAGAATGCAATTTGGTTATCTGCTTACGTTCTTCATAGAACTGTACTGGGTGGCTCTTTTTTAATTTTACGTCTTCCAACGTTAAGCCATATCGGACGGTGAATGAAAATTGGTGAAATGATGCTCAAATGTGTCCAGGGTCCATGGGGTTAGAGCTACCCTACATTCGTCTTTAAGGATAAGGGAAAACCCCGGAAGAAACTTTATCCAGATAACTCACCCTGACCGAATTCGAATTCGGGACCTCTTGAACGTGAGGCAGACACGCTACCATCTATGCTACCGAGGCGGGCACTGGGTGGCTTGGGTAGATACTAAGCAGCAGGTTGGTGGCCTACTTGTGTAAGAGACTTATGGCCTCGTGAAACAGAATTAGTAAGTTAGGTGACATAGTTACTTTCGGGTAACGTTTATTATAACGGTTATATGTAATGATTGTTATTTTGTTTTGATGGTAGCCACGCCTGTGGTTGCACTACATTAGCGGATATCAGTAACAATTAGCTGTACCTACATTTCAGTTTAAATCATGTCGGTACAGTTATTTGATGTGTTATTTGATCTCTATCTATATTAACATTTGATTACTATAGTGATTTATAATAGTAAAATTCACTAGCACTTGTTTTTACATTCCCGTACATATACACGGTCTGTACAGGTGAACTAAAGCACATAGGAACCTAAATATAAACGTCATATGATGTAGACATAGCAAAGGAAAATGCATTATTATTGCTAATATAAACACTACTGAAGGACTTAAAATAGCTTCACGTTCTCATAAGATGTTAGACAAAACACGATGACACACTTTGAAACACAATGCTACTAGAAATAAACATTAATGTCCAAACTCACAAAATATGCAATCATTCTCTGTTACATACGTTTATAATGGTACATTAGATTCACAATAGCACTCACAACCTCTTGTTGAGAGATAACACTCTGCAACCAGTTACGATAATCAGGCAAAACCAATACACTTAAAGTCAATGATGTCACCCAGACCGATAATCGTCTTCAGTTCTTTAGTAACCTTTATTGACTATTATCCATTTCAAATGGGATGATGTTTGTCCTTGAGCGCTGCTAGGTTAGCAACCAATTGGAGTCCTGCGATTATGTCATATTGCATTCCCCCTAAGCGGTGGAAGGTAGAGAGTAATGTGTCAAACATAACCGCAAAACCCCATATTTTTAGCTTAAATAGTTTTCCTAATACAAACAAATAAAGTACTATTATATTATAACAACGCATCGCGACGTAAACATTGTAATGGATATCTTATTGGTTGGCAAGTATGCGTGTACGTATATTTGTAATTACTTAGAACTGAAATGTAAACGTTTGACATGACATGATAAAAGAATTACTTTGAATAAGCCAAGGTATTTGTTAAATTCGAGCAAGAACAAACAATACACTTCTGCAGGCTTATAGAATGATGCATCGGCGGAAAGTGACTTGTAACACTATGTGTTTGTTTATGAATTGTAGGTAATCTATATTTACTCTAGAGAGTTAAAAGTAGTAGTATTCAGTTGTTCTTCCGCTTAAAAACCAGGGAAAGTGTATCAGCTGGATCAGCTTGCAATTGAAATGAGACACGAGGTATTAAAACCACCTTCCTCCTTACCACTGCCAGAACAATCCATTTGAGTTAATGTGAGCTAAAATTATGTTGCAAACAGAAATAATACTTTTAAACTGACTGACACTGAACGACTTATTCACCAAGAAATTGACACGATTGCACAAGATCGGGAAAACTGGTGAGTCATGCAGATAAACTGCAAGAACACTGCTTTTGGAAAGAAATAGCACGTGATGAGATCTCATCATAAACTTACAACACTCAAGCGATGAAGACAGTGACAATGACGAATTGTCTCTTAACGAAAGTGACATTAGTTATATGGATGTGTCGCTGGAAATTTCGTTGGATTAGTAAAGTAGGTAATTTATAAACTGTAATTATGTTTTAAACTATATATTTAATACATGTGCGTGATATACGAATATCCATGTTGCAATTGTGATTTGAGTATTATAAAGCTTTGGGAAATTCAGTTTACGTTCCCTTACGTCTAGCACCAAGAAGAGTCACAACTGTGCGAGAGAGAAGAAAGCATAAAAAGAGTGGGGGGGGGGGGTAACGATGGGGCAACACTGAAGGCTGTAACGTATCTGATTCGCTACAAGCCAGAACTCTTTCCATTTGAAACACATAGTTCATATTTTGTTTACTTTTAAAAGGTGTCCACGTAGTGGTTTATAAGCACGAACACTTCATATCTAAAGGGATCCAGTTAGAGGCCTGCACTAACTCAGTTGGAACAACTCCTGCAGAATCAAGTTGCATGCGCCAAATGGGCCATGCGTGCGATAAGAGGATTTCTGGTGGTAAATGCTATGCAAGAATTATAAACCTCCAGAGCTTTAGCGCGTGGCAGGCCAGATATTGCCTTGCATATAATCTTCGAGTTTCCAGTATGTCTCAATAAATCCTGCTGCAGTGACCTGAGAGTAAACCCCTAACCTACTGCCACAGAATCTATGGAGTCAGTCAGAATAAAAGATCGTGAACAATATAGGGGAATTGTTTGGTTTTATTTTTCTATTCTTTTTCTGTCTGTCCCTCCTTTTTCTCCTTATATTTTTCTTCCTTCCTTTTTAATGCTATTTTACTAGGCGTTTATTTCCTTTTAAATTTTGAACCTTTGTATAAGTCCTTAATTTGTAATTCTAATAAATGCATGGATGAATAAAATGTCATTGTAGAGACCAGAATTCGACCGTTCAAACATCAGACAGAGGGCCCTTACTTTCAGTGGAGAGTAATAGTGAATATGTGTTTTATACAAAAATGAACTAAACTAACTTAAAGTAAAAGACAATTAAACACTCGATTTTACGGAAATACTTTATATAATAAATAAAATAAACTAAGCTTCTAAATTTACCAGTAGAGTGAATGGCCGCTTCAAGTAAGGAATGGGAGAACTCTCATGGGATTGAAGGCCTGAGTGACAGATGTTCGTTACGTTATCAGTCAATGAGTCATGTCTTCGGATACAACAGACTCCTTCTGATACTTTGCCAAAACGGTCGATGCTCTGCACTGAAACACTTGGCAAAGGTGTGAACTCAATGTAATGCCATGTTTACTAGCAATAAGCACGAGATAATAACCTGTTAAAAACTTTGTGCATTTTAACTGTTGACGTCATAGGGCGTGTTGCAGACTGACACATGCTGAGCTTTTCTTTTGTGTGTGGTTTAAAATTCATTTCCATACAGATAGCCTGTGACCAATTTTGGAAATAACAGCTACAAATGGATTTTTTTGTGTCATATTAGAATTGAAGAAGACTTTACGGAGTTGATGTAGGATGGTCGTGTGATGACCTAATAGTTTGTTGCAGGCCAAAACATTTTGTTAGGTCTGTTGAAGTGAAAGAAGAAAACACCCTGGCCTATACTACATTTTGTGTCTAACGCTGTTGTATTGACGATTCTGGTTATCTTTTCTGTACACTATGTTTGTACAACTTATACAAAACTATTATTACCAAACTTGTCTGTCTACTTCATGTCAATTGAGAAGCAGTAACTTAATTTAACGTTTGGTTTGTAGATGCAAGGGGTGTAGAGAAAACGAATCAGCAGTCAAACATTCAACGGCTAGTCGCGTAATACAGTCACCGTGTGGCATTGTTGTGCTGCTGCCACAAGCCGGAGCCGGGCGTGTGGGCAGGAGAGAGACAGAGATAGATAGAGAGAGAGGCAGCAGAGCGTTTAATCCATTGTTCTTGCCGCGAAATTTCTCGGAAGGTCTGTGGCATTCTAGAAACAATGGCTGGGGGGGTATAAAAAGGTGTTAGAAGCGGCAGTTGTTTGTTGGTTATTGCGACAGTCGACGATTGAAGTGTACCACAGTGATTTCATTCATTTGTTTTTGTGCAGCAAAACATCAAGTCAGCCTTGAAGACAGCAGATTGTCAATTTCACGTCTTTTTACTGCAGCAAAAGTTGTTTCAGATTTCTGCAAGCGGGATTTCCGAATCTACGTAATCCACACAGTCACACATGAAGTCAGTAATGAGAGGATTGACTTACGACGCCTACCTGCTACACCTGGACGACATCATTATCGTTGGCAAGACGTTCGAAGACCATCTCCACAACCTGAGCAGGGTGCTACAGAGACTGCAGGCGACCAACTTGAAGCTGGGATTGGGATTTTATTACGTAGGGGATTCGGTACGTAGGCCACCATGCTGAGTCCACTGATCCTATGCCCCCAAGTGGGGGCACCCCCGGGAGGAAGGATGAGGTGAAGCAGACCCAAGGAGCCACGGCAGTACAGAGGGCAGGGTCGCTAGAGTTTACTTGGATAAAGACCTCCCCCAACAGGCCAGGACAATGAACCCGCTGCACTGCAGTGGGACGGCAACGAGCACAGCAGCCGAGCCCTAATGGTCCCACGCAGGCGATCCGAGCCCCAAAGGTCCCTGACTGGTAATCCCGAAATGGTCCCAGCAGAGGAGCTGAGGAGCAACCGACCTACCGGAGGAGGAAGTAGTTTTCCTCAGACCATATCACCCTGTCATGCACTTTCGAGACACCCACCGACACTTCTACCCTGAAAGATACAACCATATGAGAGAGGATATGAAATGACAATGGAGATGAAATGGAGGGACAGGAAATTTGCGGGATGTAATTTTCCTACCAGCATTCGCCTAGTGACCCGGGAAAACCCCCGAAAAACCCATTGGTCAGGTACGTCGGCCACGGGAATCGAACCCGGACCTCCCGAATGCGGGCCACAGACGAAACCGCCTAAGCCATCCCGCTCGGTAACCTGAAGCTGAACGCGAAGTGCCAGCTGTTCCGCAAGTATATCAATTGCTTAGGCCACTTAGCCTCACCGGCCGGAGTGGCTACAGACCCGAGAAGACACAGCCTGTGAGAGATTGGTCTCGCCCGAAGGATAAGCGAGGATTGCGTAGGGGCTGTGCAGTTATTACCGCCGTTTCATAAAGGGCTTCTCCAACGTCGCCACGCCCTTCACTCACACCGATTGCATGTTGTGGAGCTGCGACAGGCGAGTGCCGGGCGCGCGTGTGCAGGAAAGAAAGAGACAGAGATTGGCGCGTAGAGCTGGACGCTTGCCGAGAGAGAAGGAAACGGAGAGAGAAAGAGACATGTCTGGATATTGCTGTCTCTCTTGCCGGCATGATGTTTCTCGAGAGGTCTACTGCATTCTAGAACAGTGACTGGAAGGTATACATAAGTGGCAAAGTATCAGAAGAGTCAGTTGAGTTGAGCTGAGTTGAGACGGTTGTGCAGTGGTG
This sequence comes from Mantis religiosa, assembly GCA_030765055.1. Taxonomy (NCBI): domain Eukaryota; kingdom Metazoa; phylum Arthropoda; class Insecta; order Mantodea; family Mantidae; genus Mantis; species Mantis religiosa. The sequence continues at coordinate 127,307,417 of CM060952.1, read as the reverse complement.
TGAGTTGTGTGATGAGCCGCAGTGGAATCTTTCGTTTGTTTACATGTGGTGAGCAAACAATATGCCCTTGAAGACTGCTGTTTCTCAATGTTACGCCATTTTGCTGCTGCCAGGGTTGTACAAAGCGTCTGTTTACAGAAATAAAGTGTTTTAAATATCTGCAAACAAGACGTTTGTTTCTACAAACCCACGAGGTCACAATGAAGTAAAATAAATTGAGCGGTATGACTTAAGCGATAAGTGTGTGGCCCACATTTGCAAGATCGTGGTTTGAAATCGACATCTGACTGGAATTTTCTTGTGGATTTCTTTCCTCAGTGGCCAAGGGAAATGTCGGATTAAATATTTAAAATCAGGTTCAAATTTAATATTAGATTTAAAAAAAGAGCAAAAACAAAATAGATGTAAGATAAGTTCTGAAAAAAGACTACATATTATAAAATCACAGCACATTGAATTTAATATACGCATTTCCTTCATTTATCTCTTTGGGAACCTTTTGTGTAATTGGTATTCGTCATGGCAGCCTTTAGCTGTTGCAAAATTAAAATAAGTACGATTTATGCTGAAAAGTCTCACGAAAGTTATTTACTGATGATATTTGAGCAATTTGTCTGCTCAGGAGAGCAGTGGATAAAAAGGAGAAAACTGAAGTATAAAAGTCAATATTTGTTACGTGTTGGAACATTTTCTTTATATTGTTAGTTTCTGTATATCATGTAGTTCTAAGTAATGTATAAAAAAGGGTCTTTGTTGAAGTAATTCACTCCAATTAATATTCCAACCCCGTTCCTCTTGAATCTGTGACACTCGCTGCGAAGGTGTGTCATGCTTTTTGTTTAGCCTGTATTTTCGATCGGAGTTAATTTTGGCGATCACTTTCAACTACTCTCGCAATTGGCAACATGCCCTTCATCGGGTAATTCATTCCAGTCAGTAGCCAGGTGGTGGTTCACAATATTTTCCCTTAACATGCCAATAATTTCAATGCCATGTTCTCAGCTTGTCCTCCCCCCTCCCCTCCAAACTTGTCAGTCGCTGGCGACCCTAAAATTAACATGCAACTCACGCATTTTCAGACACTGGAAAGACTGGACCAAGCGCCGTTTTTTGCCTAATTTTCTCCGTAGACATCGCAGTTTAATTAATAGTTGCCTCTTCGTCCTACGTTGTTTTTTGACATGCTTTATCAGAAAATAAATAGCATTCAATAAAAATTATGATTAATTAACCGATGCACAGGCAATGTTTTATAGAGGTGGCCATGACTGAGTGAGAACTGCAAATTTAACAAATTGTTGGCCATACTAAGCATGCAAATTTTCTACCTTTCCATGGTACCCTTAGTAAGTTTACCCAATGCTTAGTGGTTTTTGAAAGTGGTTGAATATCTATCTGGATTAACAATCACTTTCATTGCTAAACTCTGTAACTGGGTGCTAAATTTGACACAAGAATTATAAAAAAGATGCATCAATTAGAGATTAAATATGAATCGGCCAAAACTGTCAATTTTGAAACGAGATGTACGTCATTAAGTATTCACGCAAGATTCCTGCCTTTGCACGAACCACATATAATATCGTTATATAATATCGAAAAATACATTTATCGACCGACTAAGGTTAAACAGAAATAGGAAAATACCTATTCACTTTTGTTCAAACAAAACTTTTAAGCCTGAAATACCAATAGTAATATTTGACTGAAAGATTTTTCATAGAGTTCAAAAATTACTTTTATGTTCATGTTATGTTTGTTATGTTATGTTCAACATGTGATTATTTAAATGCCAAAGAGTACATGGTTTAGTGACCTATTATAGTCCATTTTATATTTATATATCGCAACTAATGTTTTATAGGAGCAAAGTGGGAACAGCTTCTATCGCGAGATTAATTTCGCGCAAGGAAGATACACATGTCTCTGATTGACTGAAATTAGATATAAATCGATTCTTATTGGACTCAAATATTATGTACGGAATTGACAGAGCCCACAGTTCCGATTTTTGTTCAATTAATTATGCAGATTGTTCCTCGATTTTGCCTTCTCTCTGTATTCTACCATTACCACTTCTATCTCGTTTTGTTCCATTTCTTTACCACCCTTAGCCGCCCTTCTTCCTCCTCCCTCACCATCTCATATTTTCTCCCTCTTTCCTTTAAAAACCCTATTGCATTCTTTCTTTCTTTCTTTCTTTCTTTCTTTCTTTCTTTCTTTCTTTCTTTCTTTCTTTCTTTCTTTGTGTCATTATTTCTATCTCCTCTGCATTATTCTCTCTCCACAATTTCTCTCCACCATCCCCTCTAAACCCCCTCTCTCTGCCCCTCTACACCCTCTTTCCCTTTCGCTCCCCTGTCCACCCTTTCTTCCTCTTCATCTCTCCACTCCTTAGACCTTCTATTTCCTCTCTATTTCTCACTCTTCTTTCTCTATTCTCATTTGCTCTGTGTAACTTACTTCATTCGGCAATAAAAGTATAGTAAACGGTGGAATAATACTGCTTTTACTGTTGGCCAACACAAAGAAAGTTCCTGATAGGAATGTACCACCCTTATACAGTGACAAGGAGAGTGAATGTATGTGACAAGGAACTCATGCTACACAAGGAGTATAACCGTTAAAAAACAAACTAAAACCGAGAATGCTTATTCACAAAAGTAGAAGGTGTCAGAATATTTTTGAATGGGCTGTGTGATATACATACTCCATAAAACAGACATCGTGTCACAGTCAGCCATGTTTATTCGACAACAACAAAAGAACAAAAACAGAGGAGATCATATACTATATGCGCAAGATTTCTTGAGCGTTCGTGTCCCAAGTCCTCATTCTGTAGGTTTCGCCTATTTCCGTAAATACAGACAACTTTGAAACAGGAAATGCGCTACACACTGATATCTAGTGGCTAATATGCTAAGCTTTCACACATACGCCATTTCATTTTGAGCAATTTTGAAGTTAATTATTACCTAAGCAGTTTACAACACATCTGTTATGTCTCTCAAAAGGGGACACACTATTTTTCGTCTACCTCCGTATAACTGAGATCTGAATGCATTTGAGCTGGCGTGGGCAAAAATAAATAATGTTTACAAAGTATGCAATGTTAACTAGAGCCATAAATCTGCGGAAACTTGCTATAGAAGCGACGGATCGGGAAGGATAGCTAAGAAGGTCCAGGAGCTGGATATGCGATATTGGAGAAACGATGGTGTAATAGAAAATGCAGTTAATGAAAGTATTAACACATTAGGGGATACCAGCGATGAAAGTGACGCAGTAGACTTGGAAATGGAATGAGTGAGTGTTTATAGCTGTCATATATGTTTCATAACAGTAAATATATAAGCATACAGCATATCGGATGGAATTCAATTGTTTGTTGCCACATCTCATAACTTCGGCGCATATCTTCGCTTATTTTACCGCAATTTGGCTGAATTGTGTTTTTCTAGGTTGGCCACACTGCAGAAACAGAAGCGTGTTAGCTCTCTCTTCTTCCCCTCTGCCCACACCACACCGCAAATCCAGCGCTCAAGAAATCTTGCGCATATAGTATACAGAACTCATTGCAAAGAGGAATGAAAAGCATATACACAGCGCACGCTCTTCATCAGTTCTCCGTAGGCTGTAACCGAACTGACCTAAGTCTAACACTATCAGGCAGGGAATCGGAAGTGTCTAACGTCTCTTGCGCCTCATTCCCTGGGACTTTCTTTGCTGTGGCAAGCTGTAGTAGAATGTTAATAAAGGTTTAAGAAGAGGTCGAGATTACATTTGCTTCCCGAGATAACTGGTTTATCTACACGAATATGTTAACATTTTTCATGAAAACTCAAACTAACTTATCATAGCCACTTCTGTCGTATAAACTAAGATATATGGCCACATGCACTTCGTGTTAAAAAGATGTTTACAGAAGTCGATTCGGCCCTTCTTGCGTGAAAAGTAAAATACACATATAAGCATTTTTAAAACTTAATGTTTTTGCTTATTTATTTATTCGAAAGGGTTGTGTAATGCTATATTTGAGACATAAGGTCATGCCAGAGTAAAGCATTGCATTTTGATTTGTTTTCAAGTGCTTGCTACATAGTATTTCGAATCATGATATCAAATTGCTAGGTTGGATGCAAATTTTCTCTATTTTAGGCAGTGGGTTGAGCAAATAAGAGAATCGTGGAGATATTTTCGTTACGCAGTGTAACAAAGAGTGCACCATATAGCGGTAGCCGCACCTGAAATATAAAAGAATGCATGGAAAATGTGGGTTGCAAATTTGCCGGGAGATAAACTGATTGATTACAGAGTGTTATGTAGCGGCATGTTTTATTCAGCAAGGTGACTGACGAGGTGTGCCTGACCCTGGTAATTACAAGTATGTATAGGGTGTATGGCACAGGTGTTCCTTGGTTCTGTATATCTTTGTCGGTGACGTTTCCGCATTCGCGGCTTCAAATGAAAAAGACATTAATGCCCATAGCTCTTGACGCTAATCCTCGGTATCTAGCAATTTAACGTTTGAAAATTAACGTTTAGTTCAGGCCATAATGTATTCGGGGGAACATTAGTTCAATAATTCAGTGGAAATTTTATATTTTTGTTTAATACTATAAGGGAAATGCATTAAGCGATTTAAATAAGTTAAATTAAATATTTAATGAAAAACTAAACTCATATATTTTTTAAACATTTAATCGAGGTAAATAAAATGTATTAAGTAGATAGCAATGGTTATAGTGAAGATATGGACAATTCATAGCGAGCAAGCAAGAGATAATCACAGTCGTGTGGGTGTCTGTGTGTGTGTGTGTGTGTGTGTGTGTGTGTGTGTGAGAGAGAGAGAGAGAGAGAGAGAGAGAGAGAGAGAGAGAGAGAGAGAGAGAGAGAGAGAGAGAGAGAGAGAGAGAGAGAGAGAGAGAGAGAGAGAGAGAGAGAGAGAGCAGTTATTCTGCCGCTGCTACGTCGTCCTAACTTGAAGATAAATTACTACTGCAAAACGTTCTTAATTGTGGTGAAACGAGGCACTTATGGAAGAAAACGAAGTTATAAAGGATGTAGATTGCTGTTTCATCATATGATTCAATCAGATTGCCTTTATCGTTCTTCGTGAATTAAATGCGACGGAAAATGCAGAAGACTTGTTTTATTCGACTAAAATAAGGATCATAGAATACTACGGTATTATAATGTAACGCGGGCACTGGAGCACCCTGTGAACCAGCTGCGAACGGAAGGCAGGGGGAAGGACCGCGTTAGCCACACCTCCCCTCGTTTGTCTTATAGCGGTGACAGGGACGACCGGGGAAAGAAACATAATTGGGAGGTCTGTTTCTCTTCCACCTGGTTCCAGAAATTACGGGATCTTTCATCATCTGGAAACGTCTAGAAGACGGCGAGATGCTTATAAAAAGGGCTGCAGCTAGTTAGTCAGTCAGTTGTTGGTTGAGTTGGTCAATCAGTTGGTTAGTGTGTGTGAGTGGGGACAGTTCTTGGTGTAAGAAGACAGTGTTAGTCGGTGACGTGTTAATGAACGAAAGGGTTGTGCAACGGAAGACTGTACGAACTGTGAATGTGTACCGGAGCTTATGTAATCGCGAGTACAAGTGAAGTAGTAACGGACGAACTGGCAAATTGTAATTGTGTGCAGCAAGTAATTCTGTGTAATTGGCAAGTGTTAAACTGTAAGTCGGTGGAAATAAAGAACATTGTTGAGTGGTGTAATTGGACTTTTTATTCCACGAACCCACAAAGTCACACTGGTGTCAAGAAGTGGGATAACAAGTCACACTGGTGTCAGGAAGCGGGAAAACAACATCACCGAACATTACAACCATGGACGTGGCATTGGAAAAATTTTTGGAAAAGATGATGGAAATGAAGGCCGAACTAATCGGGAAGATGGAAGAAATGAAGGCCGAATTAACAACGGAAATAGAAGCGGCAAATAACAACCTGGCCGCAAAGATGGAAGAAATGCAGGCCGAATTAACAGAGAAGCTGGAGACTAGAAATAACCTGGCCGCGGAACTGAAACTAATCAGGACGGCTAGGGACAACATCGCCGAGAAGATGGAACAAGTGAAGGCCGAGTTAACCACGGAAATGAGAGCAGCGAATGACGGTCCGGCTACCGATATGAAGGTGGCGAACGAGGCTTTCGCCGCAAAGTTCGAGGAACGGTTGGCCGACGTGAGGGATGACGTCACGAACCTGGGCAAGCGGAAGGGTCAAGTAGACGACCGCCTTAATGATTTAGAGGAAAAGGCCGACAACATCGCAAAACCCCTCACCCGCCTGACGGAGGAAAACCGGCCTTATGTGTGGACGGAGGACGCCGAAGACGCTTTCCAGCACCCGAAGGGGACCCTGTGCAGTGCTTCAATGTTGGGTTTCCCGCAACCGGGTGGCGCCTTCATTGTGGACACCGACGCCAGCGACCATTGCATTGGTGGTGTCCTATCGCAGATCCAGGACGGCCACGAGCGCACAAGAGTGGAAGAGGAGGAGCGTGCCGCAGCAGTCCGAGTAGTTGTGGCAGTGCCTGCTGAAGGCTGGGATAGCGCAGGCCTGAGGAGGGAGCAGCTGGCGGACGCAGACTTGGGGCCACTCTTGAGGGAAGTGGACGCAGGGACGAGACCAACCTGGGAGGACATCGCACCGAGGAGCGCCACCTACAAGTCGCACTGGGCCCAATGGGACTCGTTGAAGACCAGAGAGGGCGTGCTGTTCCGGGTATGGGAGTCACCCGATGGGAAGGCGCAGAGAGGACAGTTGGTACTTCCCCGGAGTAAGGTCCCGGAAGTCTTGGAGGAAGTGCACGCCGGTACTTCAGGAGGACACCTGGGAGCGAACCGAATAATTCACAAACTACGGCAGCGCTACTTCTGGCTGAGACTCCGAGCAGATGCTGGTGGTACACCTGGACCGCCTCGCACGCTACGTTGGGGCTGTTCGGGGCGAACAGCTTTGAGGAGGGAGCAGTGTAACGCGGGCACTGGAGCACCCTGTGAACCAGCTGCGAACGGAAGGCAGGGGGAAGGACCGCGTTAGCCACACCTCCCCTCGTTTGTCTTATAGCGGTGACAGGGACGACCGGGGAAAGAAACATAATTGGGAGGTCTGTTTCTCTTCCACCTGGTTCCAGAAATTACGGGATCTTTCATCATCTGGAAACGTCTAGAAGACGGCGAGATGCTTATAAAAAGGGCTGCAGCTAGTTAGTTAGTCAGTCAGTTGTTGGTTGAGTTGGTCAATCAGTTGGTTAGTGTGTGTGAGTGGGGACAGTTCTTGGTGTAAGAAGACAGTGTTAGTCGGTGACGTGTTAATGAACGAAAGGGTTGTGCAACGGAAGACTGTACGAACTGTGAATGTGTACCGGAGCTTATGTAATCGCGAGTACAAGTGAAGTAGTAACGGACGAACTGGCAAATTGTAATTGTGTGCAGCAAGTAATTCTGTGTAATTGGCAAGTGTTAAACTGTAAGTCGGTGGAAATAAAGAACATTGTTGAGTGGTGTAATTGGACTTTTTATTCCACGAACCCACAAAGTCACACTGGTGTCAAGAAGTGGGATAACAAGTCACAATAATATAATTTGTATTTGTCTTTATAAATAGAATTAATAATAAATCGTTGACATCTACATCTTTTATCTGATATATCTTTATATTTTAGTTGATTTAACTATACTTTTATTTGGGATATGTTTTATTTTGAGCCTTAATAGAGCCAGCGGATCATATATATTTTACGTAGAGTATTTTACAATATGTTAAGTAACAGACATAACTTAGGTCCAGTTTTGTCGCACGCTTTGCAGCTCATTTATCTAATTAGCCGAAATCCCACGCTGCAGAATGAGGTTGATCTCAGAAACATTACCCTTCTACCAAAGCTGCATCAGGTTTGTACCCAAACTTGTTTTCTTAAGGGTATAAACTTTTTAACGATCTAGGAAGCCACCTAATGAGTGAAAATCTGTCGTGGGGATCTATTGTTGAAATCAATAAAAATGAATGGCGACTCTGTGAAAGTAAAGAAGCGAGTTTGACACATTAAAAATATGTCCATACCAAAAAGGGACACTAAGCAAATAAAACAATGGTATAGTCGATAGGTTTACTGGCATGTAAAATAACTCCTGCGAGACGAAATGCCGGTACACCGGCGGAGCTGATGCGATTCTGGCAATTGATAGTGTACATAATGATAATATGTGTATTGTTGAAAAGCGTGCTTTCAGTTCTCTAAATGTGCTAAAAATTATTAAATAAATAAAATATTTAGAAAGTCTGGTTCATTGCTAACGAAAAATATTTTAATACGGTCATAATTTTTCGTACTAAAATTCAATCTTATTATATTCTGAAGCTTAATGTGAAACGAACACACTGTAGTAGTTTCATTATTGGTACTCCTGGTTCCCGCCTGTGAGAACCAGGCAAGTTCAGACATGTTGAGTAACGCCTACCGCGGCAATGGAGGTAACATACAGTTAAAGTTGATGTTAGAGGAAGATCCGGAGTTTGTTTCAAACGTAATCACTGCTGATGAAACTTGGCTACATTTTATTGACTTGAAAGGAACAAATACATAAAGCAAACAGAATAGTTTTCAGAGCAGATTTTTTTTCCGGTTAGCATAAAATATATAGAAAAAATATTTTATTTTGAACGCAAAATTTTCAGTTAAACAATGCCAGCATTTATGGACCAATCTGTTATACTGGGTGAGTGAAACCTATGGGATAATGCCTGTAACCCAGCTATTGCAACTCTAAGAAGTCATGTTTTATAGAAAAGCTGTAAGATATCAACATTCCCTCGCATTACTATGATTACAAATAAAGGATGTGAGTTTTTTTAAATAGCAACATTTTTTTCTTGCACTTCTTTAAACCTCAAGTCTCAGAACGTACAAACAAATACCCTTTCAAACTTTGCTGCATGTGCACCCACAGAGCAAAGCAAAACGCATCATTACTTCAAATTGAGTAGGTTTCGAATTAGTAGCCTACTTAAATATGTGGCTTTGGTTTGAACAAATATAATTAAAAAAGCTAAGCTAAAAAGGACAGCAATGCTTACTTCATTGCAATATCTTCCCGAAAGTAATTAGTCGTGACACAACTTACAGAAAGACAAATTGAAATACTAATGATCAGATATGGTGATAGGAGGACACAAGAAGAGGTTTGTGTCTTGTTTAACGAAATGCATCCAGAACGAAGGATTACTCATTCTGCGGTCCTGAAGAGGAAATACTGAATGGCCACCAAGATCTCCTGATCTGAACCCCTTAGACTTTTTCTTGTGGGGATATTTGAAGTGGAGAATTTACAAGGGCCGAGTAAGAGATTTTGAAGAGTTAAAGCAAAGGACTGAGCAAGAAGTATAGCTAATCAAGCGAACAGTGTTGCTGGAAATATTAATTAATCTCAAAGACAGACTTTGGCATTGTTTGGCAGTAAATGGGGCCATTTTCAGCACCTCTTGAAGTAAATTCATCACAGCACCACTTTTGTTATGAATGGGTTTTCTTGGTTTAAATTTCATCTGCTGTAAAACGTCCTAGTAAATTTAAACTACAGTTAAAAGAAAAAGCATCTCCTATAGGTAGGTTGTTCCGAGACCTGAGGTCCCCAAAATAAGGTTGCCATTAAAAGAAAGGTCAGCCCTATTCACAGTCATAGTAATATGAAAACATGTTGATATCTTACCATTTTAAGAAAAAAAATATGACTTCACAAAACTATAACATCATATCTTACCGTTTTTATAAAAAAAATATCACTTCCCAAAACTATAACGTCAAAGTTGCAAGCATTTTTCCATACTTTTTACTCACTCCGTATAACAATCGTTGATTTATTGATATTTTTCCATGGATTTCACAGCCTCCCTCCCTCCTTTCCTCCCTCCCTCCTTTCCTCCCTCCCTCCTTTCCTCCCTCCCTCATTTTCTCCCTCCCTCCTTTCCTCCCTCTCTCCCTCCCTCCCTCCCTCCCTTATTTCAACTCAGATAGATGAGGTAAGGACGAATGAAGTTCAGTGTTCCGTTTGAGGAATGTACAAACTTTATGGAAGAAAAAATACTAACTAGATCTAGAGGAATTGGGAATCTTTTTTCGTGCAAGTGTGCAATTCTTCTTCTGTTTCTGCCTAATAATACTGGTATATTTCAGGTCAAAGGTATTTTTAAACAAATATCCTATTATCATCACTTTTATTAACATTATCAATAAGTTCTAACGATCGGTGGCAACTAGCATGAACAAAGACAGCTCGTTGGCAGTGGTCCTCCACCCAAATTTTGGGGAGATGTAAGCAACTTTTAGTCAACTAGATAGAGCTATACAAAATGGAAGGGTGTGGTGTGGAGAGGGCGGAGCTAGACATCTAAGTACCAGCTTAAATCACCCCATTGCTATATAAATCGCCCGCGCCCCCCTTTTTTTTTTTCACCCAGACATGGGTGAATGTGTATGTCTCATCGCAATGTTTCAGCGGTAGAGCGGCGGAACAGAAAGCCGAACATGGTACTTCGAACACTGACAGTGACAATTTCAACTTTTATACAGTCATTTTTAGCCCTGCGATTTGTATACGCTTTTCAAAGGAGGATATTCCAACTCATTATTTCCTTAAAAATTAAGAGGTATTTAAAAATGCGATACTGATTTAAAATTTAAATATTGATGTGAAATGTCACAATCTTCAAAAATGCAAATATTTTATATACCCTGGTTCGCTTTTTTATTTTTTATCGTACCATTACGTTCGGGATTTCGCAACGCCCTTGTAATATTAACCACAATAAAAGAGGGAGAAAACTGCTCGAAATGAGCATTAACAGCCATAATGATAAAGCAGTTAGGCACTGCACCCCAGTTATAAACCCGTTTCATGCGGATGCACAGAGATGTAGAGATAGCATGAAATGCTTTACGATCTGGCTTGCATCTTGATTGATTTTATTACCCTGACTGCACTTAGAGGTTACGCCCTTTGTGAATTGGTCTAGACAGTACGCCTTGCAGAGGATTTCTTAGTCCAGATTGGCATTTAATACTTGGAAATTTCCAGCGATAAATCTTTGTAATCTAAAGCCGTCTTCCTGTATCATTTGAGAAATGAAAATCTATGTCCTGTTTCGTGAAATTTAAATAATCGCGACTATTTCAGAACGGAGAGACACTTTGCTGGCTTTCTTGTTCTCTAGTTACGTGACGGACTGAGCGTTTGTCTTAATTTGAACAAGCTATATATAATGTGCACATATTTATGTCCATAGTAACGTTAGGGACACTTTGATAAGGGGCTTAAGAATCCGTAAGCTATGTCTCTCAAGTTATCTGTGCACAAACCATAAATGTGTAACAAATGTAACCAACAGCAGATAAGCAGTCCGAGTAAAGTCTGTCAAGAAACTGTATGAGGGCTGGTTTGTTATTTGCGACGTCACTTCATAAGTAACTTCAGAAATATTTAGAAATCCCTATGTTAGTTTATGACACTTCCTTAACATGGGTATACTAAACTGGTATTGGTCAAACTGCTGAAGGGGCATTCTGCGTCAACGGTTGCTTTGCTGACCTTCTTGACAGGTAGGCACATTCATTCAATTTTCTGAGAGAAATGTCAAATTTTAATATGTTGTTTGATTTGGAAGAAGAGTATATTTGTCATTTGGGTGATAAAGATCAATGCTCAAATTTCTGTAGCTACTATCTGCATGTAACATTTAGCTTAATGTCACAAGCGGAAACCTTACTGGAAGATGGTATTTCATCACTATTATGCTTCCCTTACTTAAACCAATGACTTTTCAGTTGCTACACGTTTATTTGTCAACACCTAATTTCGTCTTTTCGTTGTGTTTATTTAGATGAAGGGACTCGTGGAAACCGAAACTGCCTTGATCTGCTCCCAAAGTTAATAATAACCCAGGGTGTGACAGCCTATATAGGGTTAGGACCTGCCAACCCGACTGTCGACCTCACGCCCACATACGCAAGGTAGAGCTGAGCGATCATCCAACCCATACGGTGAGGATGATGTGGTCAGCATCTCCGCATTCCCCAGCCGGAATGTTTGCTTTCGTGACCAGGGCTACTTACCGATCATAAGCTCAACTTCCTCACCATGCTGAGTGGGCACCGGTCCTATACCCGGGACTTAAAATCCGCACCCCGAGGGGTGGGAACGATTCCGGGCCGCTTTCCGTGGTAGGAAGCCAAGGCATGATGCCTTAGTCCACTACGCCACGGCGCAGGACTCCCAAAGTGGTAGTATTCTACAGAGGCTGCCATTTACTGACGCTCCGAATGAACTACTTCAATTCTGATGACATCCAAAACTAATGAGGGAGAGAATTACTTAGACTCCAAATGGATCACCTTAATTTCGATAATGTTCAAAGATATCATCTAGGGATTCACTCACTCCGCCAACAAGGCATATCTATTACCACAAACTAAAAAATATGAACTTTCATATTCTAACTTAACAGTGCCTGCTACCACTAAGGAAAAAAGTGTTTTACGCTTAGGAGTGTATAAAATATATTCATAATTTTTCAATATTTTAATATTTGTTCACATTTTGAAATATTCACGACATACGAGGGCTGTTCAATAAAGAATGATCACAATTTTTTGACACAATACTTTTACTCATCCTCATAATCTTGATGGTCCTTCTCAAAATAGTATCGACTGAATGCGATGCACTTGTCCCAGCGTTTCTGCCAATCTTCAAAGACATGCTGGAAACCATTTTTGAGAGATCCTTCAAAATCGCCTCCGCAACTTTCACCACTGCTTCTGATGATGGATAATGCCTCCAACGAAGGCGTTTCTTCAAGTTAGGGAATAGACAAAAGTCACGTGGGGCTAAATCCGGACTATAGGGAGGGTGAGGGATTCACTTCACGCAACAACATTGGCAATATCCGGCTGCGCATTATCGTGGTGCAGCATCCAGCCTGCTTCACGGAAATGTGGTCTTTTGCGCCTGATATGGACTTGCAATGTTTTCAGTACATCCCTGTAGTATTGTCCAGTTACTGATGTCTGTGCAGGTACAACATGCTGGTAAAAAATTCCATGAATATCAAAGAATGAGATGACCATAACTTCCCCAGCATAAGCAACCACTTTTGCTTTTTGGGGGTTGGTGATGGAGATTTCCACACTGAGCTTTGCGGTTTGCTCTCAATATCAAAATGATGTAGCCAAGTTTCATCAGCATTGATTACGTTTGAAAGAAACTCCGGATCTTCCACTAACATCAACTTTAACGACATGCAGACCTGCATGCGAATGTCCTTTTCTTCGGGAATCAACAGTCTTGGAGCCCATCGCGCACAAACACGTCTCATGTGTAATGTTCGTCACCAACGTGTGAGTGACACCCAATGAAATGTTCAGTTTTTCAGAAAGTGATCTTAAGGTAATTCGTCGATCCTCTCTTACAATGGCAGCAGCAGTGTTCATGTTTTCTTCCGTAAGAGCAGTAACTGGAGCACCGGGTCCACCTTCCTTTGAAATTGATTGTCTCTCCTCTTTAAACATTTTAAACCCACCTTCCAGCTGTGCTGTAGGGAGACAGAACAGACTCTCCATAGACCTCCTGTAACATTGTATAGGCCTCAACTGAAGATTTGTTGAGACGAATAAAAGAATTTCAAAGCCGCATATTGTTCCTCGAGTGTACTTCCATTGCAGCGGAGGCGATACTGAACATGTCTTAACTTGCCCGGTTCTCACAGGCGGGAATCAGGAGTACCAACAATGAAACTACTACGGCCTTTTGTTTCACATTAAGCTAACAGATTATAATAAGATTGAATTTTAGTGCGAAAATTTATGACCGTAAAAAATTATGATCATTCTTATTGAACAGCCCTCGTAATATGATTAATGACTCGAAATAGTAGAGGGTATAGGTAAGCAACGAGTTACTTTTAGAGCTAAAGTGCCCAATAGCCACAATATTTATTTGAACGTTTCTTCTGAAGCAGACTTCTAAAGAAGTCTAAAATTATTTTGCCGCAGTGGTGTGTAGCGGGTTGATGAATTGTGTGACATAGCTCGAAAATCGTTATCTACACTTAGGATGAAAGTAGTTATTAGATTCAACAAATATATGGGCAGAAAAAATTTATTTCTACCACCGGGAATCGGTTATTTTAGTTCTTTAGAGCCGAAAAAATGTTACAATTAAACGACGTAATACTCGTATTATGTCAATACAGATTTTGTCTTGTGTCTGAGAACAGCATAACTCGGAAACAAAACGTTTGTTATATATCGAACTTAACATTTAAGTTCATCTTCCAAAGAGGCAACATGAAAAACTTTCAGAAAAGGGGGAACCATCCCAAAATATCTATTACATGGCATACTTTCCAAAAAAAAAAAAAAAAATATTTTTAGCAAGTGACTACAGTTTTGATTTAACTTCGTGTTTTTAATGTATTCGCAGGACAAATGAAATGTACATCCTGAATTTTCTGGCAATAGTCTCTTGAGCTTGGAGTAAATAAATTATTTTAATTGGTTACACCGAGCGGGATGGCTCAGGCGGTTTCGTCTGTGACCCGCATTCGGGAGGCCCGGGTTCGATTCCCTCGGCCCGACCTACCTGACCCATGGGTTTTTTCGGGGGTTTTCCTGGGTCACTAGGTGAATGCTGGGTAGATAGTTACATCCTTCGAAATTTCATGTCCTCCATTTCATCTCCATTAATCATTTCACATCATCTCTCATCTGGTGGTATATTTCAGGGTAGAAGTGTCGGCGGGTGTCTCGGCGGTGCAGGACAGGACGATCTGCTTTGAGAAAAACTACTTCCTCTACCGATAGGTCGGTTGCCGGTCTCCCGTTCCTCTGCTGGTACCATTTCGGGACCACCAGCCAGGGAC